>OZ026626.1:64575762-64880762 GCA_964020975.1 Hermodice carunculata | reverse complement strand
ATTGACTTACATAGTAATCAATCGGAAAGGTGCATTTGCCGATAAGTACCCAAATTGAACAAATCATTAAAAATCAAGAATCCACAGTAGTGCCAACTAGCGAAGATTTCTGTTTGACCCTTTCACAAGGAACATATCCACCAAGTTTCAGCTTAATCTGAGTGATTGTTCTGGACAGGAAGTAGAAAATAGCGAAATCACAAAATTGGTCATTAAAAAAACATTGCAGCGCCACCTAGTATACAAATTAAAAACTAGGAGTCCCTAGGAGTGTTCCTGCGTGATATCAAAGCAATTGAGTGACAGCTTTCAGAGAAGAAGATTTTTTAAGATTTGCCCCGAAAAGTACAAAAAAAATCATAAAAAATCCACTGGAGCGTGACTATTTGACTAAATTTGGTAGGGACCTACCCAAGGTATATTACCATAAAGTTAAAAGTAAATCTGGTAGACATTTTCACAGAAAGAGTCGAAAATGTGAATTGCGAACGGGCGACGAGTGATGGCATATGCAACGTGTCACAAAATTGGCTCAAGGAGCAAGAATTCCAACATATACAACAAATTTTGTTTGGAATTTTCTTGTCTTCCCGAATAAGCCTATGAAAAAATCCAAGTAGAAATTGACATTGAGATAAAGGTATTTTGGAAAATATATTGTTTCGAAAGAAGAGCGTGTCACTGCGTAGGCAGTTTAAAGAGACCCAATTGTCCTTACGTGTAATTCCATTTGTTAATATTTGATCCAACATGGCGAGGAGAGAGGAAACATGTATACAAATTGCGATCATCTTCTGGCAGCATGTCCACGTCATGAAATATATAGCAGTTAAAGTCTTGTAGTTGGAATGCCTCCTGGAAGCCCACGTTCATCATACTAGCTTTGTTGAATACCTTTGGCGCCTTCTGTTAAAAAAAATACATTCTTCTAATGGAGGTTTTTTTTTTTTTTTGCTTTCAGTTAAGCTATAAGTTCTGGCTCTCTGTATGTTCAGCTGCTCTGAATCACATTTTCGATCTTTGCTGACAGAGTTGACCAGATCAAAGCCCACATTGTTGAGTGTGGACGTCTACCGTGTGTTTCTCTTTTTGCAAATTATGTGAAAAAAATGTCTCCAGAGCTGGCCATTGATTTAAAATTACACAAAGATACATACGATTAACTACATAGGTCTGTTTGTCTACCTAAAAACTTTACATCTATAACATAGGAACAATGGGAATGTCCATGTTACCTCTATAACTATGGGGCGTGCGACTATCCATGTTGTCGTTGTTACCAATTTATCGCATTTTAAGTATAATATAGAATAATGTTTTATGTTGTGTATATATGTATTTGCACTGTACTAAATGGTGAAACTGTTATTTAATGTACTGTAACATTGGTCAACCAAACTCTGAATTGAATAAGAAATATCGAGTGTTAAAAGAAACTCAGTGTCATATGAATCGTTTGAGAACTCATATTTATTGCAGATGATGCTTGTACATTGTGGAGACTATTCCTGGGACGATGAAATCAATAACCTAATTTTTGCGCATTTTGGCGGCCAACTGTTTTTGCTGTCCTACCAAATTCATATCAGTGCAGGAAAAATATGTCTCAGCTATAGTGAAGAAACTTGCATGTACTCCTAATATTTAATTTACACAACAGCATTGCTATTTTAAATTGGTCAATAATAACATTTTCTTTTGCAGGCAATCAATTGCGGAAGGCACTTCCAATGTTTCATTGTTTACATTGTTCAGACTGGTTAACTTAATATCAAGAATGCTGGACTCAGAGATCATCCAATTTCATTCAATTTGTCTGTTCTTCACAAACGAATATATAAATAGCAAGCCATGAGTAGAACATTACAACGGCCATGAAGGCAGACGACAGGTATAGCTTTGTCCTGTAACCCCCCCCCCCCCTCCCCGATTAAGACGTACACAACGTAAATTTGGTGTGATAATGTCAAATGATGATAGTGAAATATCTGAGATGTGACCTCCTGCTCAAGAGAAGATTCAAAACAACAGGAAAGGAAAATCTGCTCCACAGGCAAAATCAGTACATCTACCTGAATATTATGCAGGCAACGCTTAACATAGGGTCTTCTGGGCTGTTAGAGACGCGAAAGAACCACACACTTGTGGTACGAAACAATGGCTTAAGGGTGTAAACAAAAGGCTGCATATAATGCAGGAAAATCATTTTGCTTTAGAGTGAGGAAACGCTTACTTAACGTTTAGTATACCCTGTATATCAAAATGGCAAATGTCTCGTTTTCCTGTCGGAACCTGATTCGTCAAAGGAAATTTAATTGGCGGCACCTCGTTTGCATTGCGTGCTTCAGGTCTGTGTGAAATGACGTGAACATGTCTTTTTTCCGCTTCTCCTTCTGCCCCTTGACAAAAAGCACACTCAATGTGCATAAAAAGTAATTTTTGCTCAAAACCAATGCAAGGTGACAGGGAGATCTAAGCGCAAAGGTTTTATTTTTATTCCAAGAGGCATTTTCTTGTTTTGTCACATGTTAATTATTTTGCCTGGTAAGCCGGGGAAAACCGACAAAAGGACCATGGCACCCATGTGCTTGACTGATCTCGAATGCTAAGACTGAAAAATTACTGGCAAAAACGATTGTTCTGTATTAGTGTATGTCTCTGGGTACGGTAAGGTGGCATGACCTAGACCTACACGTTTACCAATTGGAAATAAAGGTATACTATAGGCGTTTGGACATTGTTTTCATATATATATATATATATATATATATATATATATATATATATATATATATATATATATATATATATATATATATATATATATACATATATATATATATATAGTGCGCACGGTCAAATTTCGGAAACTATTGGATATAATACATTTTTGTCACAAATTTTGTAATTTAGTCGTATTTGTTCCAAATTTCAGGACTTTGCATCTGGAACCAAATTTATTTACAATAAACGTGAGTCAAGAGGATCCAAATATGTACTTTTGATCAAATTATCTACAAATTTTGCTGTACATATCCAGAGATGGTTAGAAAGTTTGGCTTCAATAATTTTAGAGATTTTAGACTTGCCTGTTTTGCTCCTTAGTTTATATTTTGGCACCATTCTGTTTTAATATTCACCTTTCAGATATCTTAGGCTAGCCTGTTTTCTGTCAGGTTAAACCCCCAGGGGCCATCGGTAGCAAGCAGCAGCCTACGACAGTTACAAGCTTGTCTAATTGTACTTGATGTGTGGTTGAGAAATATTGTATTTTGATTGCATTCTCTTGACTTAAATACTAATGACTTTCATTCTTTTCTGATTTGCCCTACAAATTTTGCTGTTAATATCCAAAGATTATTAGAAAGTTTGGCTTCAATAATTTTACAGTTTTTAGGCTTGCCTGTTGTGCTACTTAATTTTATATTTTGGCATCATTCTGTTTTAATATTCACTTTCAGATATTTTAGGATAACATATTTTCTGCCAGGTTCCCCCCCCCCCCGGGGGGGGGGCTATCGGTAGGAAGCAGCGGCCTACGACAGTTACAAGTTTGCCTAATTGCACTTAATACCGTGTTTAGAAAAGTTATGTTTTGATAACTTGGTTTTTTACATAAATGCTAATAACTTTCATTCTTTTCTGACATGCCTAATCGCACATTTACTCAATATTAACAAAGCACTCAAAAGTGACAGTATTTTCTCAAATGTCATAAACCTGACACATTACGTTGAAACATTGACTCAGTGTTGCCAGTGAAATAGAGCTTTATTGCTTGGAGATTTTCAAAGTAAGGAGTAGGTGTCATCATGGAGTTTGTTTTACATTTCTGGTGCAGGATTTCCATTGTTGGAGTGCTTGTTAGGATTTCACTTGGTTAGTACAGTTGGTCTAGCTGCAACTGTTTATCTTACAATCACTGGGACTGAATGTAATGACCCAGCTTGTGTCTACTTCAGTTACACACTGACAGGTGGTTTAACTAGGATAAGCTATCCAGCTAGAAAGGGTACATACTGGTTCAGGGGCATGTCAAATTGTTCTTATCTGAACCTGCACTATACAAATTTAGTAGTAATGTTTTGTTTGACAGGTATTCTTCTTTCATAATGAAGCTTTGCATTTATAAGCAAATCTTCACGTATTTAGCTAATTCATCATTTGCCACATTCATATTTATCCATTATCATGTGGGTTGTCTTTGCTGAATATTGAGCTCAGACAAGTACCCAATACTCAGAGAGACGTGTACAAGTATAAGCTCCGAAACATGCTGAGGGTAGTAACCCGCTGAAGACCCTTCAACTTATTTGGGCTAATACAGCTTTTGTCAAAATTCTACAGAAAAACGTGTGCAATAAGGACAAAAGTACTTCTATATGTATATAGGTTGGACAGTGACAGGTTAGCTTATGGAGAGTAAAAAGTTCGTACTACGGAATAGGGTAATGACTACTACGAAGTGGTTCCGGACAAAAAGACACAAATACTATATGTATATATATATATATATATATATATATATATATATATATATATATATATATATATATATATATATTATATATATATATATATATATATATATATATATATATATATATATATATACATTCCAATTCAATAGGTTTATATCCGAAAGGTAGCAAACTCGGATTGCCATCTTTTGCAATGTCAATGATGTGACTGTTTTGGTGTTTATAAACAATAGGCTCATCTCGGTTTTACTACTCTGCTGATATAATCTGATGACACTCACCTAAAATTCGTTTCCTGAAAAGCATTCCCTCACGGACCCCGAGAAATTTTCCAAGACATCCACATGATGCAACACCAGACTTCCACAAGAACACACATTTGTGGTACATATGGCAACCTTCTCTTATTCTTTATCTACATATATTTAATTTAGTGTCCCTTTTTTAAGAGCTACATTTTAAGAAAAAGAAAGTTGCATTCACACAACTATGTTAGTTCTTTGGGGGTATTTTTTTCTTTGATTATTTATCTTATTTATCTATTTTTGTTGTAAATGTTGTTGTTGTTGTCTTTCTTTTTTTCCTTTTTTTTTTTTTTTTTTTTTTTTTTTTTTGTTAATTTGAATTTTTTGGGGGTGGCTGATTATTTTTTACTTTGTCTGGAAATGATTCCTTTTCCCTGACACAAAGAGAGGGGTTTGCCGTGAGATATACCGTGGAACCCTTCGTGCTCTTGATTGTTAGAATGGTGTCAACATCGACAATGTATTTGACCAGCACTTTTGATTAAAAGAAGATGTTAGTATTAATCATAACCCCCTTCCGTCCTTGTTTCTGCTTGAAAAGCTAACACTGTCACAAATAAGTTGTGCACACACGGTCACCAAAATAGTATATATCTGGTGAGAAGAATTGTGAATTCATACCTGTTCAATGACAAAAATCTGATAAGAGATCAGCTGTCGCTGTAAAAACGGATGCATGTGATGCAAAAAGATGCGCAGGTGCTCCTTCCTGTCACGGAACGGAATGATGATGGCCACAGTCTCGCGAGGTAAGCAGTCACGCGGTTTCCAAATTCCGCCAGCTCCCAGTTCTAAGTGCATCAGCTCGATCTCACCGATTTCTGGCATTTCGAACGTTACTGGACGGCGACCCGCTGCAACAAAGATAAGTCTTTGACAGTTATACGCTGTCAGGCAAAATGGCGGTTTCCTTGCAACCATAATCGTCAAGCTGAGGGCAACAGATTTTAGACAGATGAAACGACTTGCCCCAATTTCCTTTCCTTTCAAATTCATGATCTTTGCATTTGTCACACGAAGCCCTACGTAAATCACACTTCCTGACAAAATGAATAAACATGAAATTGAAGAGTCAAACATACAGGCTGGCATGTAACACTAAATTTTTACACGGGCTGTTTTGAAATTGTATGTAAAAGATGTATTTACTAGTAGCATACAGCATTTAAAACAAATATCATTGTAAAATATTTCATAACCTTTAAATTCCATTCAAACAATTCCATCTTCCATGACATTTCATTACTTATTAAGTTATCTGTTCTCAGTTCAACTGACCTGTCAGTCAGCTGAGGTTAAACAATGGTCAGTCGTCCGTTCAAATTTTCTTTTTTCAACTTCTCTTAAATCGTTGGTTTGATCCTCTTTAGGATATGTCCTGGGAAGTCCTCTACCAAGTCTGATCAAATTGTCACTCTTCAGTGAATTTTTTAAAAATTGTGTTTTGGTCAACTCAAAAATTTCTCCGAAACTGATTGGTCAATTGCTTTGAAATTCCTTAGGAACATTTCTAGGAAGCCCACGATTTCAATTTGATCACCAGGTAGCGCTGCATTTTTTTTTTTTTTAATTTATTATTTTTTTTAACAAGTTTGCGTGTTTTAACTATTTTCGACTTCTTCAAAATTGTTACTCAGGTTATGCTGCAATATGGAGGATATACCCCTTGTGAACGGGTCAATCTAAATTAGTCACTACAGTGGTGATGCTGACTTTAATCGATTTTTCAGTTCAGATACTTATCAGTTAATCCGTACATTCTTATAGTTAACAATGGATGCGATTGGAGGTTGCAATTGTAATTTATATTGTCGACGTCTCCAAAACTGTCAATTAGATTCACTTCAAACTTTACTGGGGGGGGGGGTTACATTTGGTAATTAACTCTGTACTGAGTTTGTTCAAAATGGTTATGCCCAACTGTATTTTTTATGATGTTGTTTTATTTCTTGGGGTGGGGGTCAAATTCTTCAAAAAAAGTCTTCTCTGCAAAACCATTTAGCAGTTGCTTCTAATCTGCATAAAGACCCTTCTGAACACCTCCAGACTTCCATTATTTTAAAGTGGCGCCGGGATTTCGTTCTATTTAATTTGCAACTCTACATGTTTTTGCCATTGTGACGTCTTCTCCCAAGCTGTATCTGAGACCCGGATCTTAGATTCAAACTTGGCGGGAATGTAACTGGCTTCAATCTCCACCGACTTTGCTCAGTGAAAGATGGTGCAGGCGGTTTGTGATTTTTAACGGATTATGAAAATTAGAAAAAAGAAAATATGTCAGGGAACAAGTTAGCATTGTTTCAACAGGGAGAGCGGCAACTCTGGCATATTGGCCGATATCTTTGTAATGTTGGATCCAAGGCCTATGGTTATTACTAAACAGAACAGGAAAGTACCTAATTTCCCTTTCCTTTGGTGTTGTTAATGTTACCCTGGTTGAATTGACACAGTCTTATATCTCTGTAAAGGTGAATCCTAGGTGCACGGTTCCCATTTAACACTGGGAAAGAATCTATGGGGTACATGCTAGCATACAACATTTTTACATCGACTGGTACTACAGGTGAATTAAACGTTCAGCGTACTCTACTGCATGTTAATACCCAGTGCATCGCAGTGCTAAAACCACAATAATACATCCAGATCTAGGTCCACCGACGTTTGTTTTTCTCCGCAAGCGTTCATTTTTGACACAAATGTGATCATAAGCTTTCGTATCCAGCATGCATGTTATCATTTATCCCAGGCAAAAGCCCAGCAAAGAGACTAAACCGTTACTCCCTTATATTAAGACTGAATTTATGAGAGCCAACAGTTTTTCTAAACATCTTACCACACAACCCATGCTAAGCAAAGCTGTTGATCTGAGATCTCATCTATATTTCTCATTAAAATTGCATTTACCTCGGTTGAAATCAGGCAAAATCATAAAAGCAGACGTCATTTGACTAGCAGATAATATTCAACCACTGGTATTCTAATGTAAGCTCGAGCGCCTCGGCAAATAGGAGGTGTGCATATTAAAGACATTACTGATTACTTATTGTCATCTAGTGGTGAACTTGCCTTGCACATTTGTAATTAAATGCACAGTCATTGCTATTATTTGCTTGATTGACACACAGCCTACCACTCTGTGCTACTGGAGTTTCCCGCTGAGTTATTATTTTATGCTTATCAACAACGCAAACACTGAAGGCAAAGGGTAAGGATATCAAAGGGGCTCACTGACTCAGCCATGTATTATCAGAATATGGCCATGACATCACAGACTTTTAGAAGTGATGTCACAGGCTTTAAGAATGAAGCTGTCACACTCCTTTTTTGGATAGTGGTCCACTTTTATCAATCTATTTTTGGTGATCTGCTTTGGCTTTAAGTCCATTAAAAATGTCTGACCCTGTCGCTAAGCAACGGTGACAACTAGCCAACATACTGCGGACGTACTGATCGAAAACCAAGGGTGTTAACAGCAGACGACAGTTATTAACCATTTTATTCCACACATTAGCATTTTGAGTCTACATGCTCAGCATTTTCTTTAGTTTGGTTAACACCCTTTACCCACGTAAAATGTAAAAAATATGCCCGAATATATTTGATAACAGTCTCAGTTCAACACATTTAAATATCTGAAATGCGAAACAACACCTGGATACTGGCTTTATGTACATGCGTATGAATTGTGTTCCGGGCCGAGTCACATCATTTCACTTCATCATATATATAGTTCTCACTAGGCCTAATAGACAGTGCACCTACATGACCATCAATGAAGCAACGCTGTACTGCAGAAGACCTGACTCAACTACCTTTGTTCAAATAGAAGATACACCATGCTGAAAATACAGCATTTCCACAATTGCGGATTGGCTACTACCTGTTCCTAACATTTGTGGTAATAACTAATCGTTGCAAACATTTGGCCACTTGTTCTTATATCAGGCTCAATATGTGTTTAGAGAACCACTTTTTAGTTGCAAGTTTAGCCAGAACATCGTATTTTGCTGTTTGATCCGATACATATGTGGTCACTTTCTTGCTCAATGATACAGCCAAGCAGCACCTGCAAGGCTATTATGAACGTCTCGTAAAATAGGGAGACTGGGCGGAGCAACAGCCATCTTGCAATCTTCTGTCATGCAGCTTCGCCATGGCGTTAAAGATGAGGCATAAACTGATTTACAAAATGAGCGACCCAATAAGCCAGGGCTACCTCGGCAGCGTCGTTTCTCGGAGGAGAACCAACATCGACAGCTCCCTCAACGTAATCCTTTTTGCGTTGCTCCATCTGAACAAGGGTGAGGTCACTGTTATTGACACAATTAAGTGTCAGGTGGAGGTCTCAATCCTATCACAGGAAAGAGCTTCCCTGCGATCGATCTGCCCGACACAAATAACGACGGCAGCCACGGAACATGCTACATAATGTACTTTACTGCAGTTCATACTGGGCCTAATCGAAAGTGGAATGCAACGGCCATTAGACCCATGAAAATATTGAGAAAATACAGATGGTATTATACATGAAGCATATTGGAGGCCATAGTTAACTCATACACGGTCAGAAAATAATGTATTTCTTCGTGGTTTGTTTGATGCTGGGCTCCACGGGTTTATATTGTATGAGCGTGGCCTAGGGGGCTGAAATTAAGTCATGAAAGCCCCAACATAAACTCAATAAAACAGTTATATAACTGGTCAATTATAGGTGAAATGCACCGAATAAATCTGATCAAATCTTAGTCGTAGCGGTAATCAGTGTCCTCATTACTTAACGCAGAGGACACTTATAGAGTTGTAGAAGCAAACCGCTGCACAGCAGTCATTAGCATCCAACATCATTCAGATCAATGCTTTTCATAAATTTCAAACGACCATGCAAATGCAAGGGCCTTTGCACCCTCTTCCCAAAACGCGAGTCACACAATTGTCAACAAGAATTATTTACTCTATTGATTCAGGCGCCATGCACACATAGTACGCCAGAGAGAGAGAGAGAGAGAGAGAGAGAGAGAGAGAGAGAGAGAGAGAGAGAGAGAGAGAGAGAGAGAGAGAGAGAGAGAGAGAGAGAGAGAGAGAGAGAGAGAGAGAGAGAGAGAGAAGTCAGTTTCAAGTGATTTGTGCGGGTTAAACTTAAAGAGGTTAAGGAGGCACCCCAAGCAAATGTCTCGGAGTGGGTCAGTCGTAAATGCTAGAACGCTGCCTCAACATGTAAGGAGGAGGTGAAATGATATTATTTAATCTTTTTTGTATTGACTTTAATGGTGGCTATTTATAAAGCCATATCTTGTAGGAGATTTCACGTCAGATACAAAACTAGATTCCATGGAAGGCAGATCTGCTGTCACGCAAACCATTATCCAAATTCTGTTAGCAAACTCAGAATTTTCGAATTCGCTGTCATCCTGCAACCCTGCAGCCGGGGGGGGGGGGGCTACTCCCTATACCGAACGTAATGGGGATGTGCCGCTCTATAGGGTGCCTTTTCGCCGGTACTTTCCCTAACAAAGGTATCAATTTTCCCAAATTTCCCAAGATTTCCCTAACGAAGGTCCATAAATTTTTCTGAGACCCCCTAACCAAGGTCACTGATAAAATCAAAGAGCCCTAATCATGACCAGACGATTTACGCTCCAGCCTCGTGAACAGGGCGCCCGCCATGAAAGTGATTGACGCGCTGTTTCTTCTCCTATGGCCCTTGGCCACCTGGTGTGCGTATCGAGAGGTGGCGGTGTTGGCAGCCCTAAGGAAGATCCATTATTTGGTAGGATGGGAGCCCTAATGAAGGGTCATTCTGAAAAACTTGAGCTGCACACCCCCACCTAAAAAAGTAAGGAGAGCCTCCCCCCCCCCCCCCCGGGCCCTGCAGGCAGTTTTTTTTTCTCTGCAACCAAGGAGGGTAGAGAGAGCAACATACCCCCCACAGGTTATCTTTTATGTCGTCTGCTTACGAAATTAAAATTACAGCTGCTAAACAGGTTGCCTTTATGTTGGCATTTTGAAGTGTGCTTGCATACCAAATATCCCATGCTATTACGTGCCCGCATGCTATCAAGCCAGTGCCCCTAGCATTTCACGGATAAAACCGTTGTGGGTAATGGCTACGCGCATTGTGCTCAAGACCAAACACACCATGCCCATCGTTGGTCGCATGGATTCCATCTAGTCATACGTTTTTTGCCATTGGCCAATCACATGCGTGTCCCCAAACGCACTTCGCCAATGGCGAGTCGCCAGATATTGATATACTAGTATTCAGATAGTGAGCATGAGCATGTGGCGATGAGACATTTTTTTTCTTGCACGAAATTTGACAATAGTACATATTAGCATATTTCAAATAGTACTGGGGAGAGCTTGAACTTGCGTGTAAGCTCTATTGTACATACAGTCGGGATTAAATACCTCGTGTGAGGGCTCATGATAACGTATCGTACAGTATTACTTGACGGAATACATCAGATCCTTTACGGAGAAAATGTCACCACGAGCCCCGAAAATACAACATTGCGTCCTGCAAGAGACAGAAAAATCTACCCAGTCAAGTGTCACTGTGTCCATAGCGGAAGGAAACTCCGTGCAACCGCGGACGTGTTGTAAAGTTTTAAATAGGAGAATGTGTGATTAAATACAAAACTGTCAATTCCAGTTAATAATCACAAAAGTAAATGACATGAATAATAAATAAATGCAGTTTACTGTAGTTTTACTGATTTTCGCCCACAAAAGTATGCAGAAAAAATAGCATCATCAGTGATAATAGAGGAACTTATGTACCAAATGTCATGTGATTCATAAGAAATATCAGAACTGAAAATAATGCAACCGTAATCCAGTCTGTGTGATCCTTGTACAGAATCCTACATTTTACAGACAAACTAGTTCCACATATGATTACAAAAAACTTAAAATTTTGCTTTAAATTTCAGGTCAATATACCACCTGCTTTCATATGTTACCCACTTTTCACCACAAAGTAGCACGATAGCACGATGTGTACAATTGACGAAATAGTCATTGACAAGTTCGTGTACTTGTTTCAAATTGTTGTGAGCAGATTCTCATCATTTTCGTGAAAAAAGCTGCAGAAAATATGTTCTTATAACTATTATCTCAGTTAGGAGAATCATTACATGCACAAAAAAAGTAATTTATCAAGATATTTTGATGATGTACTTGATAGCTGAACTTCCAACAAAGAATTTAAAGACCATTCTGTTAGGCATTTGTCATGAGAAGACTACTCTGTACAACAGAAAAGAAGGAGTTGGAAGTGAAGCTATTTCAGATTTTATTTGCGTCAAGATAGATGATATTTTATTACTCAGAGCAGTCATTTTTAGAGAAAAGACGCATACACCCATTAAAAGGTGTAATGCATTCATAATTTTATTTATCCCCAGCTTCCATTTTTGTGGAACAATTCTTAATTTTGTGATATGTGGGATTCTCTTTTTCTGTACATGACCACCCCCCCCCCAAAAAAAATGTGCACAGGAAGTCTCAAGAAGTCCTAAATGTTAAAACCCACAAGTAAAACCCCGATCATATCGTATTACATCACATCATACATTAAACAACAATTGCTCATGGTATTGTAAAATGTCAGCTGTACATATCACGCATGTCTTTGCGCATAATACGTGAGTGTATCGTCTCCTCATGAAATCGTACGTGTTTGACTATATCTTTCATCTTGCGTCCCCATAATTAATTAAAAGAACGCCACCACTGGCATTACATCAGTGTGTAATGTAGCGGATAAGTGTGGGAATTGTGATGATATGATATACATTTTATTAAAGTCTCACTTGCATACAGATTTTTAAAAGCGTTTCAATGCAAAATAAAAACATCGCAGCCGCTCCATACGGAGTTATGAGAGACTATAGTAGCTGAAAACGTAATTTGACTTTCTTTAAACCAGTGATATAGTTCAGTATATTATTTATATTATGTTCCACTCTTTAGGAATAGTGAAGTGGTCCTGAAAAGACACAATGATTATCAAATTCTGCACTTTATCCCTTTTCTAGACCGATCTTTTTAGTCCACGGAAACAAGCATGATATAGTGTTCCCTGACAACATTGCATACAGTCTCAGTGGTGCATCCAATTATATTAAAACATCTTATTTATCCTACTTCACTAATATAAGCGTGTTCTCTTTCTCTCTCCTCTCTCTCTCTCTCTCTCTCTCTCTCTCTCTCTCTCTCTCTCTCTCTCTCTCTCGCTCGCTCGCTCGCTCTCCCCCCCTCTCTCTCTCTCTCTCTCTCTATCGTGCAAAGCAGGAGTTTAATTCAAATTTCATCTACTCATAATACGCAAGACGTCGTCTGTTCTCAAAGTGTCACGCAATTGCTCATGGTGCATTTCATTTCTTCTGCTGGCATATAATTACGCAACTGCTTATTATTTCCAAAACAAAATATAATATCAAATAATATAAAGACTTGAGGGCGTGGTACACATTGACAACACTTTACATAAAAAGATGACCTTATTTCAAACATGTCCTTATATACCCTAGACTTCTCATTTGAGATCACCTAAACTATAAATTTCATAAAAGGATACATTTGAATTAAGCTACTCAAAATAGTGAAATCTCCGTAAGTGTTAATATATTGGATTTTAATTACTTAATTCAAAAACTTTAATAAAAATGCACAAACGCCAAACATGCGAAACATTATTTTCTTATAGGAAATGAAACAGTACACTTTTAGGAACAAAACCATATTTCATATTTTGGACAAGAGCTTTAGTTCACAATTTACAGGATGTTCAAATTAAAATTAAAAATTAAACGGTAATATAATTGGAACTAAGACCATAATCAAAAATTAAAAAATACGGTTCTGGAAAGCGTTATGTGTTCTTTCATTTGACACTATAAACAAAATCTAATTTTGGGTTTTTAAATACTATTTTAAATTTTATGCAGAATTTAAGAATTTTAAATAAAATTTAATTACATCCATATCGATACTAAAATTTCATATTCAGTACCAGAATCAAACTTTATGTCACGCTTTCTTTCAGAAAATACGTACCTTTTAGGGTGTTAGATGATAACCATAGACAGAAATTAAACATTTATGCATAAGAGTCATAAAGTATACCTAAGTGCAGATAATGTGTGAACCACAGCACTTTGTGAATGAGTAAAAATAGCGCCATGATAGAGCGGACAAGTGGCAACAAACGTCGCACAACACAAAGAACCCAATCACACGTCATACTACCGGCCTTCGATCACAAATCACATCAAAGGTTAAACGTCTGATCACAAGCCATATTACACACTCATGTCCCTCTATTAATATTCTCAAGAAACAATTCAAAAGAATGAGAGTGGCTGAAAATGTAATATCTGAAAATATAACACTTAGCTTTTTTTTCGGTTCTTCATTGCAAATTGCGATGTGCGCTTACTTTACTCAAGGAGGGTAGAGCTTGCTTTACTGCAGTCATTATCCGGGGCTTCAGTTACAGTACTTTGCAAGCCCAAAATAAATGACAGATTATGTAACACAGAGGCAAATGATTTTAAAGTGCATTGCTAACTAGACAGAGTTTTTCGCCCGCGGGCGAAAACCGTAAAGCATCCCCTGCCCTTTACACGTCTACCAACAAGGAAAGCAAATTTGCAGTGTTCTACGGACTCCCTCATGTGCCCAGTAATATCTGGGTCACCTTTCCTTGACCTGGGTACTTGACCTAGTGGCCGAATGTTGTTACATGCTACTTTTTAGGCCAAAATAAACGTATGTGTGAATTTTACATTTAGTTTCAAGGATAACCACAGTGACCCAAATGAAAGCCCACAAGTGGTTTCGTACTAACGTTAAACACTGACTGTAGGTTCAAGATCCACCATTACTAAGATATAAGCCAAGACATCAGTTTGACCTCCAGATTGACCTTTCAAGGTCACTCATGGTTAATATTAACAACACCAAATAAAATTCCTTAGATACTTTCCTATTAATGTTTAATTGTCACCATAAACCAAAGGTCCAACATTACAAAGATATAAGCCAATATATTAAATCTGCTTAGTCCCCCCCCCCCACACACACACCACCACCACCACAAAAAAGAAAGAAAAAGAAAAAAGAATTTTTCAAAAAATTATGAAAAATCTAAAATCAATGGAGCATGACAATACTTGTATGAAAAGAATTTTCCTTACTTCCACATTTTATGTATCATAAATCAAAGAGGTGAATAGGTAAGAAACTTATTGCGAAAATACGATTTCCGGAAACGGCGGGGGCGACAACGTTGGAACTCGTCTATCTGCTAAACGCCCTATACGTTCCCTCCCAGGAGGATGTATGGAGAATATTCTCCCGGCTGTTCCACACAGAAGGTACAATACCTAACGTCTTGCCGTCTTCCTTTTCTTTTTCTTTTCTTTTTTTTTCTCTTTTTTTTTGGGGGGGAGGGAGGTTGGATGCCTTATCTCTGCAAGCTTCTGCTCTCTTACGTTCAAAAACACACCCAGCAAAGAAAATACATTTTGAAATTATATATAACTGTATTGTAACAATCATAGTATAAATTGTAAATACAATAATGAGAAAGGATGAAATTAAGAACGCATATGTCTTCGTTGCTGTCATATTCGTCCAATATTACTTTCAACAAGGTTTCTTTTTCAAATGTTAGCCAACTTATTTTAACATCTTGGTCTCAAAAGAACCATAATTATGTCAGGAAGGCAGCCACCTCTGAGATTTTTAATGACAATGTTGTTCTCACACAGTGTTGCTACATCGGAGTCTAACTCATGGTTTTTTCCCAAAATATATACATGAATTCATGACTTTATAAGGCTGCAAACTGGTAAAATGAACGGTGCAAAAATGTGATGACCGGTTTTCTGCGTAAGATTATTTTCTTTCTTTCCAGGACAACACAATACCACGAATAACGAAGACCTCGTATAAAAATGAATCTTTCCTGACAAGGAGAATATGAAAACAAATTCTGATACCAGTTTGGGTCAGAACAATATTTCAGAGAAATATTACGTCGAGACCTTTTGCAATAAAAATCTCTAAAATCGAGTCACGGTCACATTGTATTTCAAGCCTGATGCATGCACACGAACGAGACATAATTCACTGTTTACATTTCAACTGTTGTGATTACAGGGACTTAGAGCAAACGTTAATGTGCACATATTATTGGATTTTCACCCGCATGCATCAGAAATTTGCTGGTATACATCTATAAAAAAGCAAGGTCACTGACCACTATCTGACGTCGACTACAGCTGTTCTGACACAAGTACACATGTACTAGTTTTGTTGAGGAGGTGCACAAATATTGTTACTTCTGTGAGGTAAACGTGGCTCAGCCGCCACACCCATCCCACCCAAAACAGACCCCAATGCATCTTGAGGCAACCATATTCTGTTGTTACGTGTAAATGCAGATACTTTTTAAACTTTGGCGAAACAGAGACAGTCGTCCACTATACTGCTTCAGTTTTAGAACACGGTTGATTTTTTTTCTTTAATTATTCTTTGTATTTTGATTATCTATTTACTATTATCTAATACGCACGACTGTATTAATAACTGGTTTTAAACTTATGCAATTGTTGCTTCTATCATGCCTGGTACAGATACAGCACCTGGCAACATCCCAGGCAGGGGAACCAATACCTTTATCACACAGGTACACATCATAATCTGTGATAACACAGTATCGTTGATCCGTGTCTTTGGTATGTCAACCTTTCCCAGTCCAGAGCAGCCAGCGGCGCCGCGCTGCCGACTACCGTCTGCTGCAAAGATTTTTGTTTCGATTTGTCGTAAATATGAACATTTTGAGTTGAGAACTGAAGATTAACTCTTTAAGAGCTTAATTTTGGACTGAGTCAACAGCTTTTCTCGGCGCGCATTGGGCTCCATGCGCGCCGAGAAAAGCTGCTGACCTCGGATATTTTCTCTGGAAATATAGGCATGCTGGTACTTGAATGAAAGGTCTTATTATAGGGAATACGAATCTGAGATTCTTATAATATTACAGACTAGTTTGACGTTACCAGATCGACTTTAGCCGTGATTGGCAGTGAAAGAGTTAGACCAACCAGGACAACGACTGACACAGCGTCGTTCTGAGTAGGACGATCCAGGACCAATCTCGACAGCTGCCAATAAAAAACATTCTCATTCACGTGGAGTAGATAACACTGATCACAAATACTGTTGACACAGTATTGTTCTGAGCAGAAGCATGTAAACTAGAGGGCTGAGACAGTCCCGTACTCAGCTCACCTTGGATGCACAAATTGACGTGGTCCTGTGACCTTTGAAATATCATCAAGGTCACAGACTTTGTATGCATCGGGCTTTGAAGTTCCACATACATATACATGTACATATAAACCCAGTCCCGAGAGAGATACAATATAATACGTTAATTCATTCCACCCCTCTGGGCAATGCGCCCAGAGCGCGCCAAGGAAAGCTGTTGACCATGGGCATATAATTTGGAATGATCTTCCGTGCAAGTTTCATCCAAAGTTTTGAAAAATATTCCTTAAATTAGTCAAATACAATCAGCAGACGACATTTAGATATAAGCGGGCAAAAACATTATCAGGGTGGAATGGGTTAAAGTACAATGTGGATTATTGGAACGCACGAAAAATGGACCCGGACATTAAAGCAGACGGAACCAAAAAAAAAAACAACAACATTTTCGGCACTACAGATAAAGGTTCAATCTATGAACGTTGTTCACAACATGAGTTTTGTTACAGCTCACCATATATGTACTAAATAAAGTGGTTCTGTGACCTATGGAATCAAGTGAGGGCCACTGGTCTTGAAGATTTTCATGCAAATTTAGTATTCTCTTTACACGTTATAAAGGGAAAAGCAGATTATACGAAACAGACCCTGTGTGTCTTGAGGTCAATATCACTAATGTACTGAGCAAATCTGCCCCACGTATATAGCAAGCATTATCAATGTCCAAGATCAAAGAGTGAATTTTCAAACAAACAGAAAATTCAGAAAGTGGTCCTGTAATCTTGAGAATCAGGTCAAAGTCATCCATGTACTGTATAAGCTCCTCTTATACCCAAAAGTATAGACTTGCATACACTTTGTAAGTCCCATAAGTCCCGTGGGGTGCAGAATATTCACAAGATAACCTAAATTCCAACTGGCCATTTCACCTTGACCTTCAAGTCGGATTACTAATTGTTTCAAAATGAATGCACGACCCATCGTAAAAGCTCAACTGACTGACAAATCAGCCAGGCTTGTACCAGGTTAAGCGACCTGAGCAAATGAATTACTGGCAGCGCTACTGTACGTGATGTGTTCTTCAGTGTAGTATAGCTTGGCAAATCTATGTTAATTAGTAAGCACCGTGTCTCTGTATTCTACATAACATATATATATATATACATATATATATGTGTGTTTCTGTATTCTAAATAACATATATATACATATATATGTATACATATGTATTCATATACATATACATATATATATATATAAGTGTATCCGCTTGGGTATTTACATAAAAGGACTGATCCTTTTTTGTCACCTCTTCACAGTCCTAGTACTATATTATACTCGACAATAGACCATTTTAGTAAGACCACTCCTATGAGTAAACCATCTAGCATATACTACACTTTCCGGTAGTGACATTACTCACACTTGTATGGTTATTTCAACAATAATTAACACATGTACATATGTCATCTTGCCCCACTCAAGTGTCCTATATCATTTGGAAGGGCATGAGTGTGTGCCACGAAAAGTTATATTGCAGATTAAGACATGCACTAGTAGTGTGTACAAGCACATGGTACTTTGTCATATTTACAGGCTACTCTGTTATCTGCCGAACAGTAGATTACACTTTCGCAGCGGGCCGGTATGCCACGGAAACCTATAGGAGTGGGCCACGCTATCTTCGTATTGACAATAGTGATGCCAAAGATCAAGTGGCAATGAGGCTTCTCTCTCTCTCTCTCTCTCTCTCTCTCTCTCTCTGTCTCTCTCTCTCTCTCTCTCTCTCTCTTATATATATACACACACACCCATATATATATGTATATATATATATATATATATATATATATATATATATATATATATATATATATATATATATATATATATATATATATATATATATATATATATAATTGATTGGAAAATTAACCCCTTTACAGCAGGAGCACTGTGAAGCGGATTAATGTGCTCAGGGTCAAAGATAAACCAGAAAAGAAGATTAGAGTTTGAAGGACAGGTCAGACCTCGCAACCGGTAATTTGTGGTCCAGCAAAGTTTGTTGATAAACAAGACCAGGCCATGCGACCAGAGCTTGGTTGTAAAGATTGTCCCCTGTTATGGTCTGTGCTGCACAACTGCAATCTATTACTCGGTCCCGTCGGTACCACAGCGGCTTGTTTCGTGACTGCAAACACCGAGAGGAGCAAGGTGGCCCAGTCTGTGTTACACAGTATATAACATGCAAATGTGTCAAGATCAGTTATTTTGGTTGCTTTCTCAGCTTCATAAATGTATACAACCCATTCAATGATACAGTTGGGAATGGTATCCATTTAAAAAGCCAAATTTTAATACTCCAGATAAAGGCCCGCAAAAAGAGGGTTTTCGATAATTTTGACTGTATCCATCTGTGTTTATTGCAGGTGGCAATTGCCAGTTTGCTTTCCTCGACATAACAGGCTGCTTTATCCCCATTTGGCACCTAGGGTATTTAATGCTGGGCGATGTTGTAACTCGAATCCTCATAGGTTGTTAAGCAAACCCATGCACTGTAGTGATAGGAACCCACATATGGCTATTGGGTGACCCATTAGGACGAAAAATGGTCACCATATGGTAGCATAGAAGTGTCACATCTGACGTGAGAGTACACAACAAATCCTATTGATGTACATATACACGCAATTGACTGCTGATGACAGATCGTAGCCTGTTTTATGTCTTGTGAAAAAATCCCGTGTAATAACTGAAAAAACATAAGACCCAAGGACCTAATGCGCAGCTGATAAATAAGTTGATGACCATCACCAAAAAATTCTCTTTGCCTTTGCTGTCCAAGCTACACCTTGCTATTACAAAATCACCTGTTTCAACTTTATAGGCCTGGTGACCTAAGAAAAACGGGTCAAAGCCACTGATATTATATAGCATTTTAGCACTGGACGTGATCTATATATCCTATAAATTTGGTATGTCTAATTCAATAATTTTACGAGAGATAGAATTTTATCTCTATCACCACACATTAACACATAATTTCTGTCAAAGTGAAGGTGGCGCCACTAGTATATACGATCCTGACTTTCACCTCCTCCACAATCCCACTAAATGCGATGAAGATCCATCAAAAACTAAGGATGCTGAACTGGTCACAATATTTTCACGTTTTGACCCATATGTTACCTAATAACGTAAGGGGGGGGGCATCAACATCAGAAGTCCATGTACCTTTTCTACCACTTTAGAAGTTAATGGGATTCACTAAAATCTGTGGGTTGTAGAGCATTGACAAGATAAACGCCTTATTACAACTGTCTATTTGACCTGACATTCAACTCTGATTAAAAAAAATATTACTCAAAATGTGCCCCCTGCATCCAGCTTTCCATGTGTGATCTGTTTGTTCAAATCGAGTAATAAAATTTTGAGTTATTGAAGAAAAACGGTAAACGTGGACTTGCGCCAAACTCCACAATCTTTGGGTCACGGTGACCCCAAAGTAGGTCACCAAGTACAACTCTATGTTAAACGTACTGAAATGCAATTTTGATCTGGAAGCTCGATTCTCTTTGCCATTGATGTCCAAGCTGCACCCTGCCATTACGAAACCACCTCTTTCAACAGGACTGGTGACCTCACAAAAATAGGTCAAGGTCGCTGATATCATACAACGTGTCAGCATTGGACATGATCTATATATCCTAATTTGGCATATCTAATTTAATTTGTTTTCAAAACATGGAATTTTATATCTTTCGCCACATTTTTGTTCATAATTTCCGTCAAGTTAGAGATGGCGCCACTACTATCGTAACCAACTGCGATTTTTACCTCCCCCACAATGCCACTTCATTTCATGAACATCCATTAAACATTAAGAAAGCTAGAGCGTTCACAAGATTTTCACATTTTGACCCATATATTACATAATACTGTAGGTGGCGCCATCAACATCAAACTCGACCTAGATTTTTATACACTTGATACGGCCTGAAAGCCATTTAAAGACTTTCGTCCCTTTTGTTCATTTTTCTTTATCGTGAAGATGTCCAAAAGGCATTGATGGGTGATCAGTGAACAAACTAGGTAGAGACCATTACTTACCGAAGGTATATCCTACCAAGATTCAAGAGGATCCGGTTAACAGGTTTTGAGAAGTCCAAAATGTAATCATGGTGATTGTGAAACTGTGGTTCCCAACCTATGCCAAGGAAAACTGTTGAGTGACTCTCAAATGAGGTTTGCATTCAATGGAAAGGGCTGCAACCAGTGCTTTATGCATGCCTCTGTAGAAATCTATTCAATACGTAGCAAAGTATGACATGGCCTTAATGATAAAACCCTATGTCGTTTCCTTTGGTTTCGCTCTATTTTGGTTAGTTCTGTATATTTTTTGTGCTGTTTCTCTGTTTTGGAAGTTGCACTGTGCAGTATATTGAACTCAAGGATTTTGATAGTCCTATTCCAAGCTGACCTTGCATACAGACCGAAGCGGTCCTGTCACCTTCAAAATAATGTCAAGGTCACTTTTCTGTGAGGCTATCATCAATTTGCAATATCAAAGTCTTCACTCACTTACTCACAATGCTGGAGTTATCATTTTTGAACTGAAAAAAATATTTAGTCAGCGCAAAAAGAGTGATATCATCAGCATACTGTAGTTCTAGAAATTTTAGCGCTCGACTTAATTTAACGATATTACCGCACTTACTCGATGCGCTAAATTAAAGTGTGCTAAAATATCTATGCTACAATAATGCATACACACTAAAACCAGGAGATTTCATCGTTGAAGAATTGTATGGAGAACTTTGCGGGTTTCTAAGTCAGCGCTTTGCAAGGTCGTCATACAGTAGCAATGCAATTTTGCGAACTTGAACATATGCTGGTCGAGGACAGACAGGCAGCAAGGTAAAATCACATAGGCAAGCGTGTCACCCAAGGCGAGAATGGGGCGAAAATTGCAATTCAAGGTGACCAGAGTTCAGATTCGTTTATTTGTAATTGTGAGGTGCGCCACATTGCAGGATTACAGGCACTTCTCATGAAATTAACATTCTGCATAGTGCATTTTAATTTAGCGCTGCCATCGATACGCGCTAAATGTTTATTTTTAGGCTAAAACTGCATTTGCGTTAAATTACGTGCGCTAAAATTTCTAGAAACTACAGTAGCTGAGAACATCCAAAAAGTTTCATCCACACCACAACCGAAGCTATATTTCTTAGGCATAATAATTAGCTGGTCATAATAAATGATAGATAAAATTGGTGACAATACACCTCCTTGCTGCACACCATTGCATGTTGCAAAACATTTACTCAAATAATCGGTCAAGCGCTCTCTTACTTTCTGTGAGGTGTACAGAGCAGCCAAGAAACGAGCAATGGATGGACATAGACCTTTGGGTAACAGTTTAACATATTCAACTCGATCGAAGGCTTTACTCGCATCTAATAATAAAACATACACGTTGCCACCACCGTTACGATAATATTGAACAACTTCATTAGCTATGAGCGTAATACTGTGTGGTAGAATGTGGCTTTTTGTTTTCAAATTGCAGATAGGTAGTACTAAGCCTGTCATGCTTCTTATTAATGATCACCCAATCGATCATCTTGCCAATAACGCTGCTTAAGGCAGTCCCTCTATAATTATCTATGTCGCTCAACGATTCTCTTCTATTTTTGGGAATAGGAATGACGGTAGATAAACGAAGGCCTGATCTGAGCCGTACAAAAATGAGCTAATAGGAAATACAGCTTTCTGGTTCCGTATATGGTATGGTCGGTTTGTTGGCCGGTATCACTATCTGATTTTCTAGACCTAAGAGACTATATGGCAATTTCAATGTCTCTAACACAAACACAATGATTGTCAAAACATCATTCACTCTAACAATATCCAGAGACATGCAACAAATCAAACATCTCATCTTTCTTGTATGGAGCACTTTTGAACAAAATATCTTTCTGGTGCGCATACGTATGTCTGCAATAAGGCCACGCCTGAGAAAATAATTTTCTTTCCATATACGGTGCCAAAAACAGAGTGCCCCCCCCCCCCTCCAATGTTCTTCCATATGTTCACTGCAGCCAGGCATAGTCTTATTGTTAGAGGTAGAATGAGGAATGGTACGGTCAGCTACGGTGATGCACGCTTGAAATATGTTATCATAAAAAAATTGTAGCTCAGAATCATGATCAGTACAGAAGTTATTATCACATTCAAATGCCTCCCAAGGTATGTTTACATGGGTAAGAGTACAGTCAAGAAGGGTTTGATATTCCTGAATTTGATCTGGAGAGGCTCTCTTCCACTGAGGGACGCTAAGCTTAGGAAAAAATAATCTTCAAGTGCACGATCTATCCACATAGAAACTTCATTGCCAAGACACTATAGTTAGAAAGATTATCACCACAATGTAAGGCTTTGTACGTGGTTATGAACGGTGTTAAATTGCTAGTAACTACAAAGTGGTCAATCGTGGACCTGGTTTGGGACATTTTGCTCTCGTATGTATAATCGACCGTAGCTGTTTCGTGATTAATGACATATTCAAAAAATTCATTGTCAACGAATGCTTCCAGAGCTTGAGTATGTATGGAATTTCGGCGGCTTAGGTCTGTATTAAAGTCGCCCTCAATAACTAAAGGATCAGCATTTTGATCACTAGCGAATCGCATGAAAGTATTTCATTGTAAATCTTTGTATTATTATCATCATGGCATGTATCACAAGATCTAAACACATTAAACAAAAGGAATCTCGTGTGATCACACACAGGCAAAACTGACGGCACACAATCCACAAGAAACAAGCTCACTCGTTCTGCATATATGGCACCCAGTGCCGGTTGATATTCTTCGTATCGGCAACAAACCATGCTATGATCTGTACTTATCAACAGAGATGCCGTGATATGGACATTATTCAGACCAGACAAGTACAACTGAAGTAATGTCCATTCAAAGTGCTACATATAAGATACCAATATATGACATGGACACTGGTATCTTACCAGAAATATATCCCACAATGCAACGGTAACGATACATCAAGCCCGCACAGTTTATTCGTATTATATCTCCATTAAACAAAGAACACTTTGCTATATGTATAGACGGTAACTAACCATGAAAAGTACACCTTTGAGCACTGTTGGCTAAATACAGTGAATTAAAGTCCTTGGTATATTGAATATAAAGCCTTCAATCAGAATGATATATTCTGCTGGGGAGTCATTTGTGCCATCGCTCTTGCATTGTGAGATTGATATTTGTCCAAAATGGCTGGTTTCAATTGGTCAAGATACATTGTGGATTGCAAACCTATCACCTCGTTTCTACTGTAACTGTCTTCTTGTATTCAAGCAATGTTGTTCTTGGATTGACTGGCTTTAACTTTGGATCACAATCAACTTTAATACTGAATTATATCAATAACATTATCACCATTCATTTTAGACTCCCATCACCGCCAGAACCATTATTTTTGTCTCTCCGATTTTCGGACATAAAAGCACAGTCATGTGTGGTGATCCGAGTCGTTTTTTCGTCTGCATCGCCAACAAAAATGTTGGGGGCGGTGCATAATACGAGATATGCGAAACTAGTTTCCCGACACAAAGCATATAGGGTTCACGCCTGTCAATCACGGAAGACACACGGGCACATCTCTGTCAGAGACTGGATTATACAACCCTTTGTCACAAAGTTGATGTCCTTTAGAAAAACTTAATTTTACTAATGCCAAAGTAACATTCAATCAGTGCTTCCTATGTTCGTTTCAAGAATAAATTATGTTTGGGTGCCAACCCAGACATACTGTTTTCTCAAAATTCTTTCTTTCTGTCCTTTCTTCTTCTTCTTCTTCTTCTTCTTCTTCTTCTTCTTCTTCTTCTTCTTCTTCTTCTTCTTCTTCTTCTTCTTCTTCTTCTTCTTCTTCTTCTTCTTCTTCTTCTTCTTCTTCTTCTTCTTCTTCTTCTTCTTCGTCTTCCTCTTCCTCTTCATCTTCTTCGTCTTCGTCTTCGTCTTCGTCATAACCATAACCCAAAGTTTTAGGCTTTCAGTTAATGAAAATGAGGCAAATACACAAAATTAAAGTCTTTGAAGAGCTTCAAAACTATCCCAGATAGTAGTGTGATTCAAGCTTCACTTTTTAAGTTTTGTGACCTGGCCACATCCAATGAACCAAGAACCGAAGTTGTAGCATTCCAATTTATGCAAATTAGCGTAATACACAAAATTTAGATTTTGCTGAACAATGGCAAAGTGTAGCATTTCAAACTGTTCTCATTTTGAAGGCACCCAGATTTGCTGTGAAGCAAATTTCCTTTTCTAGTTTCATCCTGTCTCTACTAAGCATTCTGTACTTCCACAATAATTGTAATATCCCGTTTGCCCGCACAGGCAGCTGTCCGTCTATTACCAGGCGAAATTATGGTTACTACCGCAGCCAGGTATGCAGCGTGACGGGAGATTAATATGCATGGCTCGTATTATTATTATCCTCCCTATGTCTGACACATTTTTGACACCACCATCTCGCCTCCCTTTGTCTGACACATTTTGACTCCCCCCCCCCACCCCCACCCGTCGCTATTTTTCCCAACCTTATGTAACATGATAGACAACTTAAGCATAATGTACTTGAAATCTTCCTTGTCTCACTTAACAGTGTACAGTGAAACCTCGTTATAATGAGACCCAGATATCCGACATATTCATTTTAATGACACAAATTTTGAATGGCAAAAGTTCATTTCTTTGTTATTTGATTCATTTATCTGATATATTCGGTTACCTGACACATTTATAAGGGAACAAATGGTGTCATTATAACGAGCTTTCGCTGTATTTACTTCCTCTAAGTAACTGTTCCTTTGAACAAATGTTAAAATCACAATAAAGTAGACAAATGAAGAAACCTGTATTTTTATACGTTATATACTTTATCATAGAAAAGCGCTTCGGCAACTTTGAGGAATGTATATGAATGCCCCCCCCCCCCATAAATGGAATATTTGATGATCAGTTCTCAATTATGCGTATCAATTCATTTCTTGATATGAGTATTCATTTATGCTCCTCCTCAGACTGACCTATTTAACAATTATGAAAGTAACTCTTAAGTTCCATCAGAGTGTAAGGCAGCACGTGTGTCATCGATTTGCAAGAGTGGATCACCATACCTTTGTAATAATTACAGGATAATTTCATTACCAAGCTATGCATGCAATGTTTTTGAACTAACAGGTTTAAGTATACGGTAAAAAGTTGAACCATCCACTTAATTGGGATAGTATTTAGGCAGGTGTCCCTTATTATTGTAGTAAGCCAACTCATGTTCTTGAGTTGTTTCAGTGATAGTACGTATAGTCAAATCTGGAAGATATCCCTTTGCAAGGAGCACAACCTTATATATTGAACGTGATAATCCACTTGAAAGGGTACATATTTTAGATCAAGAGATCTCATCAATGGCCGGTAACCTTCAGCCCCTTTTAACTCATATATGTATATATATATATATATATATATGTATATATATATATATATATATATATATATATATATATATATATATATATATATATATATATATATATATATGTATATATATATGTATATATATATGTATATATATATATGTATATATATATATTTGTGTGTGTGTGTGTGTGTATAACGGCACTCAGATATCTGACATATTCAATTATCTGACACATTTCTAAGGGAACAGACGGTGTCATTATAAAGAGTTTTCGTATACACCACCCCACCCCATATATATATATATATATATATATATATATATATATATAATGTTTCGCATGCCGAAATGTTTTTTTTTTTATTTACGTGTACAATTTTAACACATAACTCACCATAACATGTGGTTGTTGGATGCCGTCCAGACCTGGTTACGTCCCAGCGACATTGATTCACTTTGCTAAGATTCTATCATTATTTTTCCTGTTGTGCCACACGGCTGTTTCACTGTCAAATGTGATGCTACCATAAATTATTATTATTATTATTATTATTATTATTATTATTATTATTATTATTATTATTATTATTATTATTATTATTATTATTATTATTATTATTATTATTATTATTATTATCATTATTATTACTATTATTATCCTCATCTGTCACGCGATATCTATCCATCTGAATGTGACATTTTTAGCAGAATTACTTCCCAGTGTGGCTGAGGTGTGCCAATCTCTACTGACAAGACAGGGTTCATGAATATATATATATACTAAATAAAGTCAAAGGACCAAATGTATGTGGAAACTGAGACAAGCATATGTACTGTTTTTGAAATGCATGAGATATGATTCTAGATTAGAGCATACGCATCCTTTTACTCCTATAATAATGTAATAATTCTAGAATAAGTGGTTGAAATATACTTCCTTATATTTCAACCAGTGGAGTATGGAAGTTGAATTTAGAACATATGAAAATACAGTTAATACCTTCATGTACGGTTTCTATTACTAAAATTTCTCTTTGGTCACCTGGGCAAAAATAGGCTCTGATGTCAAATTTATCACGCTCTATGAATGAAGTAATAAGGTAGTCAACAAAAAAGGAGACTCAGTTTCAAAGGATGATTCAAGGAACAAATTATCAAAAACTTGTTTGTCTTCATTAATGCTTGTATAGCAAAATCTGCCTTGGGTTGGAAAGATTATGGATAACTGTTAGTAGTCTTACTTTAGTTGGGATACTGGTCCTTAATAAAATTGGGTTTGTATTTATTTAATAAACATTCCAATGTTATCTGTACTGAGGCTCCGTGATAATGGAAAATGTACATAGTCCTGACCATGAGCTTGAAGCAGTTGATGATGTTTACATGGACCACAAACGTGGACTAAGTAAAATACTAACAATCATGTGGGAAATGAAAATGACAACGAAACACGTGTTGTCATGGACAGTCCTTATTAAAAACAAAGGACTGTACATCATATCCGCTGTCCCATGATTACCAATCGTCAATGAAAGCAAGCGCGCATCTGTAGTTAGGCTCTGGGGAATTGTAACAGAATTATAAATTTGCAAAAACGCATTTATTATTTGCACCAGAACTAACCAATGAAACAATAGGCCAATGGGTCTATTGCTCTGCTGACCGCCATCACCAAAATATCATTTCCTGAAGCATATATACTCCAAGACCTTTGAAAATTAATCAAGGTCATCCAATTTATGCATTATCAAAATTCCACATGATGCACATTTGTGGTACATTTGGCATCATTAGCCTAGTTTTTTCTAATCAAAATATTGAATTAAATGCCATTTTCTTAAGTACTTAATACCTTGAAAAATATGCCAAGGTCACCCAATCATTGGGTCAAGGTGATCCAAAAATTAGGTCATCAAGTAGAGTTTTACATACAAAGTGCTCAAGCGCAATTTGGATCTGGACACTCCATGCGCTTTGCCATTGATGTCCAAGCTACACCCTGCCATCACAGCTCACCTTTTCCGATTTAACAAATCTGGTGACCTAACAAAAATAGGTCAAGGTCACTGATCGTATATAACATATTAGCATTGGACATGATCTATACATCATATAAATGTCTAATTCAATATTTTTCCAGACATGGAATTTTCTATCTTTAAAGATATTTTGACCTATAATTGCCGTCAAGTTATAGGTAGCGAAACTAGTATCATTAACAAACGAGATTTTGACCATTTCTACAATCCCACTAACTTTCACGAAGATCTATAAAAATATTAGGATGCTGGTGTGGTCACACGATTTTTACATTTTGAACCGTATATACCATAATAGTATAGCTTGCGCCACCAACATTGACGTCAACATCGATTTTCATACACTTTATAAGTCCTAACAGTAATATGAGCCTAACTAAAACACTGTGGGGTGCAGAGCATTAAAAAAGGACCCCTATACTCCAACTGTCCATTTGACATTGACCCTCAACTCTGATTAAAAAAATGTCACTCAAAATGTACGCCTTGCATCCACTTTCCATGCATGATCTGTTTGTTCAAATCAGATAACTTTTCGAGTTACAGAAGAAAAACAGCACACTTATACAAACGCCAAAATCCATAACCATTGGGGCACGCTGACCCCCAAAATTGGTCACCAAGTAGAGTTTTATGTACAATGCCATCAAGTGCAATTTTCATTTGGATGCTCTTTGCCATTAATGTGCAAGCAACACCCGATCATTACAAAACCGACTCTTTCAACTTTACTGGCCTGGTTACCTCACAAAAATAGGCCAAGGTCACTTGTATCACTTACCGTACTAGGATAGGTAATGGGCTATATATTCTATAAATTTGATATATTTCTAATTCAATTACTTTTCGAAAAACCGAATTTTATATCTTTAAACACATTTTGGCACATAATTTCGTTCAAATTATAGGTGGCGCGACCTGTGTCACACGCAACTGAGATTTTGACCTCCTCTACAATCCCACAAACAATTTTTAGAGATGTATGTAACATCAACGATGCTAGATTTTTACATTTCCACCCATGTATCACAATACTGCAGGTGGTGCCACCAATATCGAACGCAATCTAGATTTCTATATACTGGACACAAGTCCTGAGAGTTAAATGAGACTATATCTTGACAACTGTGGACTAGATCACGCTCACAAGCAAATACTTTACGGAAGGACGGACGGACGGACTGACAGACATGAGTGATAGCATGAGCTCTGCGGACGTGACTTTTGGTCAGCAGAGCTAAAATACATGAGAATTTAAATACACATACACAAATGCATGCATTTGTTCCTGTTACATTGTGGGATTCCTGGCTCTTTTGTGTGACCCGCCAGTTTTAATTTGTATGATGTCTGACTGGACGTTAATTGTGTATGATCGGGAGTCCCCTTGCCTTCAAAATTATTTTATGGTAATTTAATTGTACCTTACCCATGCATTCTCTTCGTGTTTAAATTTCGGCGAACCACAATTGCACTTATGATGATGGCAGCTACATGTACAAGATTAAATAGGGGCGGATCCAGTATTTGTTGAGAGTTCCGAGGGGGTGTTAGGGGTTTGAATTCCGTATGTTTTATGTGTTTTAGGCATATTTGGAGGCCAAAAACAGTGTTACCTGGCATCCAAATTGTCCTTACGTGTGTGTTAATTCCTTGCATTATTCTTTCCTTGGTGATCAAAACAGATATCTGCGAATGCACACAAAATATGAGGTCTCTGTCCTTAAAACTATCTGCTGTCAAAGGTTATATACCTGATTTATTTGGCGATATATTAAGGGGCACAAGATCAATTTTCTCTTGCAGTTTACATGCATTTTAAGGGGAAGGGGAAGGAAGCACGCTCTCCTGTCCACCCGCCTCCGGACCCGTCCGGGATCCGCACCTGATAACATAAAATGAAGCCTATATTTATACATGTATTTTCGATTCATGGACGAGGCAGAGAATATTAGAGGTTCATAGTACATACCTAAGTCGCTTGGCACACAAGGGCAATATAGAGATATGTTGGCTGGCGACTGAGACCGCTTGCTTGCCATAACCCTGGTCCATGTTATATTTTCACACGTTTCCCTGTATATAGACGGGAAAGCTTCTGCGTTGTAATTTTTAACCTTGAGAGCATGAGGTTTCTCTGTCGTACTGACGATTTTTGAAATGGCTATCGGTTCTGTCCCCGTGGACGCCCAGTAGAAGTAAGCGGAAAACATGAAAATGAAGATGGTCTCAGCGCCAACCAAGAGTAGGAGATAGGCGATCCATTTCAGCCAGGCACTGCCTTCGCTGTCCCCGCAACAACTGTGGCATATTCGGCAAATATCATCATCGCTGTTACCTTGTCTTTTCTGACGACGGACTATCAATTTCAATTTCCTCCTTTTTTGATCGCGAAGGCTCGCATGCATGGAGAACAGCCCACTGTGTACCACGCGATGAATCAGTGATATTTGTCATTGAAATCGTCGATGTGCTCCTGAAGCAGTACCTTGATGGTCGAGACACGATATGATCAGCATAAGCTAATACGTGTGCAGCGGAACCCTGTCTGTCACCCTAGTCAATGTTAAATGTACGGTATATGTGACTATGTGCACTTTCGCACTCCTTTTCGATGTACGGTTTTAAAGTATAAATGGTGACCAGTGTGGATAGTTATTTCAGGTCGCATCCGCCTGCAGATATTTTGGCGACTAGTAGCTGCACTCTACTTGTCAAACTGAAACCGACTTCAGAAAATGAAAACAGGTCGCCAGCGAAAACTTCCAACGGCCTCTTGATAGCGATGAGTAAACATGTGAGATCGAAAGATACGATAATACAGGCAAGCGTGTGGATGTATATCTGGTTAAGCTAAATCACCATCTCAGCTGAGCATGCTCAGTCCCAATTTGATCCTATTTGGGTCAGAGTTCATTAGGGATAAATTCTAATGAATCAACATAGAAGTAACTCTAGCCAAAGCAAAAACTGTCAAAAAACATGTTTTGGATAATATTTTGCTTCGATAGAAGTCTATGTGGTATCTGTTATTAGTATTTTGAAAATTCTATGTGATTATTATCTGAAAAGTATTCACAAATTTTTAGAAAAAGGGAAAGTTCAGTCCTGGTTACCGAGCAAACGTTAGTGAGTGGGTGAGGATAGATCCTCTTCTGTGTCCAGTGACCTATAACCCACATTCTGCCTGTGTTAAAGTGCTCAACTTGGCTTGTTACAGATTCGTGTTGGCACAGTGATGATGAGTGAGCCCCCACGCCACGTGATCACTGTGCGTCCTGACGGCAAATAAATTTGGATTAACAGGTGCGCGAGCATAAACGAGCAGCTACTACCGGAGCCATGAGTAGTAGTATCTGTTCGATCATTCCATGCGGGTCCCAGCCCCGGGGATGGGATGTAATGGGGGCTGGAGCCCTTACGCAAATTTGATTGTAGAAGTATACAGCTCTGACCTTACAACATGTAACATTCGCTATAAGGTAGTCCACCCGCCCCCCCCCAAAAAAAAATATAAATAATAATAATAATATCTCAGTTGGGATTTTTTAAAAACCAAAATAGCACCATATGACCAAATATGTGTGTCGAAAGTGCTCGTGGAAGACAATATTGACCCTCGTTAGGAAAATGTTGTGAAATGTTTGGGTCATCTGGAGTGAAAATTACCTTTTCTAGAAGAATTTTGCAACAATATGTTGGAAGATATAGCCATAAGGTGTAACCCGATTACTTGGAATGACACGTGATGACGTAAGCGCTAAGCAACGCGCATTAGGAATTATTGATTGAAATCAGTGTGCTGTTTTCTGTCGAGGGCTGTGTGGCACGTGTGAAATTGGCAAGATGCGCGGTTCAGTTGGGTCATTTATACACAGTCCTGTGCCTGATGGTTACGTCCTGGTTCCTCATAAGCCTAAATTGAGTCCATCATTTCTGTTTGAGACCGTCCTTGAAAGAGTTTACGGTGACGTATATTATTTTTAAGGCCCCAAATAAAAAGAGAAGTGCTGCCGGGGAAAGTAGCTGTATTTCAGCTTAACGCATGAGTGGTTTATCTCTAGTTCTGGTGCGAAGGACATAAATTATTACTTGTACTTTTATAGTTACTATACTTATTTCAACATACGAAGATTATTTGATTGATAATAAGGATGCCTGATTATTTGTGTATATCTTGGACGCATCATGGAATCTGGAATCTCCCCGGTTCCGTTGGTGCCCCCGCTGTAAAGGGGAAGTTTTCCTAATAAATGATGATGATTATTATATGTTAAAACCAAGCATCTTGTCCTGATCTCATGTTGCTCCCAGCAGAAGGACGTATGGGGAGCTAAATGGAAACACCTGTCAGTCCAGGAACATGGTTTCTCGCAAGTGTTCAGAGTAAGCAGAAGTGTATGGACTACAAATGTATGGAAACTGGCGATCAGCAAGAGTGAAAAGCATATGGACAAGGCGCATAATAACAGCTGTTACTGTAGAACTTAATTTTTTTACCTTCGCGTGTATTCTTTCTACACTAAGTTCTGTGCCATCTCACAACTTTTCCATTCACTCTACTCCGTATGCATGCAGGATCAAATTGGAAAAATTTAAAAGAACTTAATTTGATTCAAATCCTATCTCACTGATAGGTGTTAAGTGGTGAGATGTCACAAACAGACGCGTGGCCCCAGTGACGTTACTATAGGAGTGGTCCTTGACTGCTATTGGGCGTCTGCTGTTCTTATTATTCATGAATGATTTGACCGAGCCAACTTGAAACAGGGGGCTCGTGCAACTTATTTGCAGCTGATTTCACCTCAATTGATGCTAGTGCTCGTGACGTCAGCGAAATTAAAGCCGGGCTACAGGGTGAAGTCATTGGTGCAGAAAGTTTGTTTGAAGTTAACCAGTCTGTTGCAGTCTAAAATGAACATTCCCTTGGTATGCAACGCTAAGAAACCGAACTAGCTGAACATTAGACATAACAATGAGAGGTTGTTACAGTTTTTAGTTTAAACATATTTTATTAGCCAATTAAGAGACAGGGCCTAGCCCTAACCTCTCTTTAAAGAAAAAGGTAAAATAGATCATGGCAAATGACACGTACACAAAAGTCTGACTTCAATTTATGGATTTCATTTACCTATATTGTTTCTACTTGGTGACAAAACGTATCTGCTTCTGTACTGTTACTCTGTCAGTCAACTTGAATTGCCAATATACCCCGATGACGATATTCGCTCCCTTGCTGACAGTACAAACATGGATATTCACGGACCACCCTAGATGTATATCTCCTACTTAGGGTTCCTGTCTTCTTATTTTCCTAATTTCAAAACAGAGAAGGTGTGTATGTTATTTTTACCAATTTTGTTCAAAGGATAAGTTCGGTATGTGATGTATGTGGTCAACAAATTAGACTAAGAAGCATTCGGAGTTCTAAGAGTTTGTCAATGTTCACATCACGCTGAATGCACATATAGTATTTTAAAAAATGACCCCTCATTGATTTGTTATAAATATTTACAAGCCAAACTTCCTGTGAATCATAGGCCTACTGATAATGATTACTTATTTGTAAAATATATTTCTGAGTTGTGATTCCCTAACCCAAATATGCATTTTGCTGCTTTGGATAATAACATTTTCAATTCATTTGGTTTGAACAAATTTTGCACACAATGCGATTGGGAATAAATAATGACGAAAATTATATTCCAATACATGATATTGATCCAAATTTCAATTTTATACTCAAAATCATCACATTAATTGCTAATCTGACAGTAAATATTTTGTTGAAGATACTTTTAAATAAATGTCTCAAAATTTGAAAGTGTGACTCAAATTGTTTGTCTTAAGTGCACGTGAATATGTTAAGCATTTTTGCTGTCATGATTGAGCTTGATACACACCTACCTAATTTAATTTATTCATTTCAAATCAAAGGTATATCTGAAACGTGACTGAGAGACACCAACTGTGATATCTATAACTCACCTGGATATGGTTAACCATTTTACTCCTTGCAGAAAGCACACTACTGGTGGTGGCATATCTCTATTTCTAAAAGAGACAATGTGTTATATTTTGCGTGGTGATCTTTCCCAATTTAATGAAGTAACTGAGTCTCTATTTTTTTTAAGTGCTTATGATGATACTGCCAGCAACATGATATTGGTGCAATTTACAGGCCACCAAGTACTTAAGTTGATTTCAATTGTATATTTGATCTTGTTTAATATAAAGAGAAACTTACCCATTCCAAATCTGAACGCCCGGGTACCGTTTGAACATTATCAAGCCTGATATTCAAAGAGCAAAATCCTATTCCATACGACTCACTTAAAAACTGTAGAGTTCTAAATCATAATAACAATTTATTTTGTATAAGGAGCAAACCATATTCATAAAATTCCAAATTTAGAAGAAAATTTAAGGCTTTTTTAGCCTTCATACGACACTGGGTCGTGAGCGGTGAACCAGTGTAAGACTTGTTTTCATGGAAATAATTCCTGGACAAGTCATTCTTCGAACTAGCAGGACCATGTTTGTGTTTTAAATACAAACATCCCGAGCTGATGTATAACGGAACTAGCAAATATTATATTCCGTTGTTGATGGGCTTCCGTATAAATGTAGCCCACATTACATAAACTATATTGGATAGCAATGAGAACAAATGCAGTTACCTGATGGATGATTTCAATATACACCTAGATAATGCTTATAGACATGATGCTTCATCAAATTTACTAAACATATTATGCTGTCATTCCTGTCTCCCATCCATTAACAGACCACCAGAATATCTGATGCCTCTGCCACTTTCATAGATAACATATTTTCCAGTGTTCTGGTCCTTCTTAATCCTGTCAAATTGTAATTCTTTATACTGACATTTCGGGTCATGTCTCGGTCTTTTGTATCAACATGGAACTTACTCCACATATTAAATATGTTGTGCAGGAAAAACATATTATCAACACTAAAACCCCATTCAAGGTCACCTGTCAGTTAAATGTTACGTCTTGGCACTCTATCCTCACAGAGTCAGATCCAAATCTAGCCATGGGAAATGCTTTTAAGTGAATTTAAATATATTTATAAACAGAATGTACTTTCCGAAATATTTACTCCTGCCTTTAAAACCAATACACTCTTGCTTACAGACGGAATTCTTACCGTCAGTTAAGCAAGATAAGTTGTACATCTAAAGGATAAATTACACCCTCAGAGGCGAGTATTAAGAAGTATAGCACGTACTGAAATCGCCTAAATCATGCTATGCGTATTGCTGAAAGAGGGTATTATGTTGACTTTATGGACCAAAATGGTCCAAAGTATGAAATATAATATTTGATACGTTATCCATGACATAATTAGAAAACCTAATTCGTGTTTAAAAAGGACACTATATAAATTCTTTCTTTTTCACAACTGTACTTGAAAATGATATCCATACAAGTATTATCTCTTTTAAAAATGTCTGATCCAGGATGGGATGAGATAAGTACACGTGTTCCGAAATTTGTAAGTGAACAGATAACTAAACCTCTCACTTCAATATTCAATTTTTCCCTTATGAAGGGCATATTCCCAGAAGCACTCAAAAAAGCCAAAGTTTTATCCATTTTCAAAAATGGTGATCCTGAGTTTTTCTCTAATAATAGGCCAATATCTGTTTTACCTGTTTGATTTTTCAAGCGTTCAGCAAAATGTGTGTACTCAATTGCTAACATACCTTGATCAGTGACTCAAATTGTATGAGTATCAGTTTGGATTTAATGCCAAATATGGCACAGGAATTGCTGTAAGTGTTTCGACAAATAAGATAATAGAGAGTCTGAGAAACAACAACATGTGGTTAGCATATTTGTGTACCTATCCAAAGCTCTTCACACTGTCCATCATGAAATACTTTTAATAAAAATGTTAGCTACGGAATTTGTGAAATCTTATTGGATTGTTGACAGGTAAAGAGAAGTCTGATGAAAACGTGGTACACTTTTGGGGTAGTAGGCGGACCCATTAGCTGTGAGGTCATACTACAGAGATCATGCTTTCCTTTCAGCTATCTGTGAGACCCAGTTCTAATAGGTTTTAATTGGCTGAGCTGTTGCCCACTTCCTGGGGTTGATAAGGGATTGTACTATCCTACCACAATGGAAATGACTAACAGGCATTGGCCATCTGGTGGAAAGCAGGATGAGCGTTCCCTTTAAGAAGTTATCTTTCTGATAGGTAGCAGTTTGCATATTTTAATTACACAAAGTCTGACTTACTGACGATTGTCTCTGGTATTTTACAGGGGTCCATTTCAGGACTCCTAATGTGCTTGTCTATAAATGACCTGGCCAATGTATCAAACCTGGTTTTCTTTGCTGATGACACGAGTTTTTTGTTTCTCAAATACTTTAAATGAATTGAACTTATAGGTAAATGATGTGTTAACAGATGTAATGAATTGGTTCAAAAGCAACAAATTACCAGTTCATTTGCTTCTAATAAAGCAACTTATATAATGTATTTCTCTGTAAGAAATAGAATGGATTATAATAGTAATTTGGTTATATTAATGGATAATTCGAATCTCAAAATGTTCCTATTGCTTTTTTATGAATATGGATAGAGGAAAATTTAAATTGGGAACATCATATTACCGATATTAGTAAGCAAACAGACATGTTTAAAAAGACTGTGTAAATTCTTTCGTACAAATATTATGCATATTTTTCTTTAGTTTATCCTTACTTGATATATTGCAGTGTTATTTGGGCATCAACATATGCCACAAATGTACATTAACTTAAAAAAAATACAGAAGAAAATTGTATTCATTTGACATTCTCTACTTAAAATGCCGATACGGATATTAGTTTTAAGACGGTAAAAATTGTCAAATTTGTAGATTTCAATTGTTATTGAACTGAATTTTCTATGCATAAAGTTTTCCATTAAATAATGCCAAGTTGTATGATACACATGTTTAAACTGATTACGTTCATCTATAGTCATCACACAAGTCAAAGCCGTGGCTTGTAAATTTTAAATGTACAAATCTTCAATTATTTTTAATCAAATATCATGCTCCTAAAGTATGGAGTAATATATGTCCATTTAATATTCATGCTTTACCATCAATTGAACTTAAGAAAAATTATCATCTAATAATTGTGCTCGTTTTCTTATCTTTTTATAATTATTTTCAATTATAATAATGACTTGTTTCACAATTTGAGATTAAATTTCAAAAGTCTAGCTAAGTTACCTTCTACTGCAGTTGAGGCCATAATTATAAGCCCATCAGAGTTTTTTCTGTATTTGCATTCACCAGACTTGACTGGCGTTTAATATATATCATTTGTAACTAATGTTTCTTATTTTATATATCACTTTTGTGTGGATATAGTCTACTTTACGTAAGACTGTCAAAGAAATGTAAGTCAATATATCAATGTATATATAATTTAAAAGAAGGGTACAAAACAAGCCACAAAAGCGGATTGAGTTGTCTACTCAGAAATCTTTTTGTAGCCTCAATATATATTTTCAAGAATACACCACATGGCATAAACGTTACGTTTTTCGGATCCATACCAAATTGCAGCAAAGGTAAGTGGGGAGTATTTCAATATTTCATGATGTAGAAAGTCCTTTGTACAGTATATTGATCGCGATAAAAACAAACACTGTAAAAATTCTTCTTTACCCTTACTACACGAACAGACCAGAGAGTCTATAAGTTTCGTTTTGAAATGACAAGAGATCAGTCAGATGCAGCCCAGGCTCACTTGAGCATGGATTCTTGGAAAAATCGAACATCAGAGTGACAATGTACATTTTTCTCTGCATTTGAACCGTGTCCTTTTTAAAAAGTTGTTCGTAAAATCGGACATATTTTCAGAGCTTCAAATACGCAAGGAGTTCCACAATCTAATGGTGGAGGGGGGAAAAAAGTAGAAAAAGAAGCTGTTCTGCTCTGGATTGGAGTAGTATTCACACGTCTTCGTAATTCATTCTGAATGTGATTATCGGCCATAGATGGTAAAACAGTGTACAAAGAATCGGGGGATAAGTTGCTTTCATTTTCGTTTTTTGGCAAAGGTTTTTTAGCATGTATCCTTGTACAATCATTCTATAGATGTGTGCCTCACAGCCCCTGTAACAACTCGAGCTGCATCCAACTGGACTCTCCCTAATGCCTCCTCATCTGTCCCAAGTAACACTGTCATATTTAGATATGGGTCTCGTATAAGATAGACATATATTTTCTAAAGTAAACCGTGTCAGTGAAAATTGAAGACTCTTCCTATAGTAACCATTTCCTTATATTTTAAAACAGGATCCTGAATATGCTTGGACCACGTTAGGTCACTCTAGAGGGTGATACTTACCGAGATTTCTGTAAGAATCAACAGTCTGTAATTGCAGATTATCAAAGAATATTGTAGGATGAACTGTTTTACGTTTTCTAGATGTGACCATAAGCTCTGTTTTTTGTGGGATTAAATAAAACCAACCCATTGCAAGCCTGTTCGGTAACAGACGACAAATCAGGGTTCAGACTATTTGTAGCAGCAGGGGTCTGCGCATCAATGTATAAAGAAAGGTGTATCATCGGCAAACAGTCTAATTTCTGACTACACTATGTCAGCAATGTCATTAATATAAATTAGAAATAAACGTACACCAAATACAGAGCCCCGTGGCACACCTGCTTTTACCAAGGCCCACTTGGACGTTTGACCCTCAATAACAACTCTATGGAACGTTTGTTCTAAATAACTATTAAGCTATTTAGGTAAGTTCCAATCTTCACCTGAAACTCTAAGTTAATAACATAATCGTTTGTGCCAGTCTCCATCAAAGGCACGGCTAATGTCTCAAAAAGAACCTTTGCTTTTGAAGCTTGTGAGAATACATGATGAAAATGCAAAAGATGGTTTGTTGTGGGGTCATTTGGCATGAAACCAGACTGCTAATAACAAAATACCAATGAATCTCTGTAAAGACTAATTACATGTTCAAATACAGATCGTTTGAATACTTCCCAAACACAACTCAAAATAGAAAAATGCCTTTATTGTTTACAATAATTCGGTGAATCTTTTTCATGAACAGGAGTCACATGGGCCTTCGTCCCAAATACTAATAGATGGGAACTGTTCCTTTTGAAGGGAGAGATTTTGTGAGCAATTCATACTTACAGCTGGCCTCCTTTTAACCTCCTTGGACTTATTCCATGAGGGCCTGTAGCTTTATTAGTGTCCATACACAATATATTATCACAAATTTTATTGACATTAAACTCTAGTTTTTGCACAAGTATCGTCCATACAGGGTTGTTGTCCAGTATAACTATCATCAACACAGCATTGTTCCAAAATTAGTCATTGAGAACCTGGACCTTTGATTTGGTATCAGTGTACACATGGTCATGATCAATCAGTGAAGGAAACCCTCCCTCTGGATCATATTAAGAAAATGTTTGATGGTATTTCAACATGATTTGTCGTCGTTTTAGTTTCCATTAATTTATCCTCCAGGTTTGTATTGTAATTGTGCTTGGCTTGCATCCTTTGCTCACAGGTGGAGTAAAGTTAACTCAAACCCTGGTACAAGTGAAAAAGTTTAACATTATGAAGTGTACTATCTGGTGACGTGTGAGGGTCTGCGTTCAAGTCTCCACATATTACTAAGTTACAAACACCAGTAGCCTTGGCTAAATCGTATTATCTTTGAATATGTTATAATGGCCTATTGAATGAATAATTTGAATATATGTGATCCTAGCTGCAAAGAACAGTAAGCAAATATGTCAAGTTCTTAACGTAGATAACTGCCCATGAAAGAGAAAACAATAAACATAGAAAACCAAGTCAGTTAAAATGATTCAGTAAGCTTAGGTATCCCAGTTGATGATCAGAGGAATCCTTCTCACCTAGATCAAGCGAAAAATCGGTAAATTTGGTGCCAATCCATCACTAAATTCAGGCAATAAAAAAGAAAAACACACATAACTAACACTAACTTCACCATGTTTTCGATGCCTGGTGTTTTAGAAAATGGCATAGTCATGTCAGCAGACCAAAAGAGGGTTTCCAATGTCATGTACTTAATAAAATAACATGAATTAAATGAACATCTGACATCATAATTACCATGGTCATATGTAGGCTGCCAGCTGCTAGTGCAGCCATCAGTCATGCAGGTTGTATGTATGTCATGGACTTACAAGAAAATACCGTACATCAAATGTGCATAGACTGGGACATAAAGGATGTAGGCAGTTGATAAGGAATGGCAATTTCTAAATACTGCTATGTATATATTTTTTGTTATGTGGTGTGCTTGTTTTACATTCTGTAACAGTGTTTTATACGTTCTTATGTTAGATGTGTGGTGTGCTTCTTCTACATTCTTTAACTTTTTTTCTTTGTCACTGTTCTTTTCCCTTTTGACGTTAACATATTACCATGCTCTTATATAATCACAAAAAAGTGGAGGCCTACAGCTGTACCCACAGCCATCAGCCAGATGGAAAACAAATTTGAGTTTGATTATTGTACTTTGATTAGACAGTTTAAACGACATTAGTTTTTGTACCAGAAAATAAATGGTTGATGCAAAGACAGGTCATCATAACTGGTATCCAAGATCAACACTGGACGCCTACATGAGTATACATAATAGTTGGAGTGAATAGTGCTAGTGTTCATAGAACAAAAGGGGAAAATGGTCCAAAGTCAAGGAAAGGCTGCCATAACTGATCATGATCATCACTTGAAGGGATGAACAATGTCCTGGTACCTCTATAATGGTCTTTCTTTTTGACAAACAGTTTGTTATCATGGGTCCATACATCTTGGAGTGCACCATTTATTCAGCAAAAAAGTTTCTCTTTTCACTTTGTTCAGTCTTTGGATACAAATATGGATGAGCTCTTGGCCTTTCCTTTCACTGAGAACACCATTGCATGATTGTGATAACTGGAAAACTGATCCAAGACCTGTTGTTTAGGGTTTCACAAGACCTATTGGATAGCTGAATATCTGTCAGCAGTAGATTGGTCTGTAGTTCTACGTCATCATTGACAAAATCAAGGATAAGTAGGGCAGTGTTTTCACCCCTTTCTCTGAAACCAGAAACCCTCAGATGTAAGTGTTTTTCATACTGTTCAAGATCATGTAACAATACCACCAGTTTGTTCACAGTATCGAGCTACGAAGATCTAATTTTTTCTTGGCTCTGTACTTTGCCTTCAGTGATTGAAACACGTCGTCATTTGGCAGAATAAGAAACCTTGGTTTAATCATATACCCCAGTCGTTTTCACTGGCTTTACCCCTTTTTTGTTCTTGGAAAGTCCTTCTTTCCACATATTTGTCACAAAGTTACAACTTTATGCAATAATTTGAAATCCCATAGACCTGTCAGCATTGGCCTTTTGGCCATCAGATTGTTGACTATGCATAGTATCCAGAGAAGATCTAATTAATGCACCAATATCCATTTCACTTCCTCAACACCTGCCATGATTGTGTCACACAACAACAAAGCCAAAGTGGTTTTCTGAAACTACTCTGAACAAAATGTGTCATAAATTAAGATATTCACAGCAACAACTTTACAGTGTTACACATTCAACAAACTTGGTTCAGTTATTTAATATTTGGGAATTCATATTGACAGTCAGATGAACTTAAGCCAACAATTTAAATATCTCATCAAAGTCATCAACAGTAAATTATACATCCTCAGCAAATTAGGATCAGTCCTTTCATCTCATCCCATTGATAATATCTACAAAAGTTGTATTCACCCTGGTATTGATTTCTGTGATACTGTATGAGATGTCTTTTGGTCATGCAAGGCTCAGAACTTGTCAAATGAAAAGGATAAAATCATAACTGGGAATATTGATTTAATTTTTACCAGAGCTGAAGACCTAGTTATGGGTGTAAGTGGCAAACCTTATATTTTGACTTGTTAAGGTTTAAGTTCCTTGTCTTCATCTTCATGAGATCAACTGTTTCTGCAAATCTCTCTTTACCAGTTAGCCAAGTGATGCTGCAATGCACATATATCAGCAAATATAATACCACGATACAATAATCATAGGATGTGTTTGTTTTCTTCTTCTGTTTGACATCATCCAGGTGAATCAAATGGTATACATTCAACAGGTCCCATTTTCAATGGTTGGTGACCTGGCTTGTTACGCTCTCACCTATAAGCTTGAGTCTTTTTGTTGTAGGCTCACCTGTTTAGCCGTCTGTTTTTGGTCTAGTTTTCCTCCATTTGTCAGGGAAGATACTTGTCTTTAATGTCTCATTTACTGGAGTCTCTAACTTGAGTGCTACCAGAGACAAACTACAACATTTCACTGTAGCCATCTCGTATTCTTCCATTATCTTGTCAGGTTTGTGAGGTAACATGTGCTGGATCAAAGTTTTTTCTGGTTGTTGCCCAGCTTGCTAATAGAACGAGCTAAAAATGATTACAATTCCATCATGTTTTGCTCATGAAGTTTTGCATCAAAACAAGGACTCTCATATTACGATCGTGGCTTACTTTGGTAAATAAGTCTGTGAGTGGTACCTCTGTTGATTTGGCACATCAGGTCATCAAACACCAGAATATTTCAACAAAATTGCCATCCTCACAATTCGATGTCATACCCTAGATGACATCAATGGAAAGTTCTGCATCTGTTCACACAGCGACTGTCATTCTGCATAACACCAAATTATTTTTATGAGATATTGGGCCTGTCAGATTATCTTTACCAAAACCTGTTGCAGCTATGCTGACCATGTTGAAGGGGAGTATCAGTCTCACTTTTTTTCTGTTGCAATCCTTGGAACACAATGTCCTGTGACGGTCATGCGACTTGCATCTGGGGCTATGACATGCTGAGTGAGTGCAAGTGATTGGAATGTACTTTGTTGGCCATCACTATTCATCATGTTGAAGGTTTAATGTACAGGCATTTTGTATCTCTTAACGTTGTCAGACTGCCTAAATGTTTTGGATGAAAGTATCTGCTGGCTTTGTAAACCAAGTGTTGCTGCCATCAATCTCTGATTTTTAATGACGTTTTGTCAAATTTTGTGAAATCCTTAATAATCACTTGGGATGCTTTAGATTATTGGCTTCAAATAAACATCATTTTAATTCTATTAGAAATGTCAAATTTGGGTGCAGATATAATATATGACAAATTTATCTTGTAATGAAAAATTACCACATCGTTTGGTAGAACTCTCTGCTTTTTTTCATTTCGCAAAAGTTAGGCTTTACTTTTTTATATTATCGGTTGAATTGTCCAGTTACGTTTGAGACATATTCTAGAAGGATGTCCCTACTCACGTTTGGTAATCAGACTGTTCCCATTAGCTTTTACTCCTAAGATACAAAAAATGGAAGTGACTTGGGCTAGTGGGTCAGACAGATGGACAGGCAGACAGACTTACAGACGGAGAGACTTTTCTTTCAGAGACGTGGTACATACCAAAAGTGCATAAACCAATGACAAAGTAGTAACAGTGCTTTAAGATATTATGTAATTAATGCAGGTGATCGATAGATTATGCAATTCATTTTTTTCAGAGTGCAGCAGAGGTGCCGCCATATATCTAATGTATGGGCACCTTTCAGAGACTTCAAAATTTTCATAATCACAATTCAGGACACCTTGTACAAAGACCTTACAATGACATGCTTCATTGATTCTTTACTCAACTTACCACCACTTCATGGCATGAATTACTATTACAGTTTGAAAATTTGTCAAAAATCAGACAACAACAGCATAACTGTCTAATTATTAACATTCTGTAGGAACATACATCAAGCCCATGTCTGAAAAACAATTATGCAATTCAGCAGATGCTTTTCAAAACGGCCAAGATTTCACAAAAATACAAACTTTTAAAAAAGCAGAGCTCCACTGAAAAAAAAATAAATTGCGTTTAATTCCCACATTACAATAAAGGTATATAATATCAGGCTATATGAAATATTATCAGCGTATCTAAAGGCACATTGCTGCCACACAGTACTGATTAAATTTCTGGAAGATTGGAGAGAAGCTATTCATAATAAGTACCATGTCGGCAGAGTTTTGATGGATTTATCCCGCCCTTTCGATGATTTGCCACATGAACTTCTCTTAGCCAAACTATCAGCATATGGTATGGATGCTATATCAGTCCAACTACTGAAAAGTTATCTCAGAGAGAGAAAACAAAGACTCGAACTGGGTAATATACACAGTTTGTGGCTGAACATCACCATAGGTGTCCCCCAAGGGTCCATGATAGGTGCTGCCCTATCTAATCTATTTGTAAACGACATTTACCTGTGCACTACAAACTGTGAACTATACTATGCAAGTGATAACACACTTGTCTCCAAACACAAAAATATGCTAGTTATACTTGAACACCTCCATCAAATTAAACGTCAGAATGTATGAGGGGGTTCAATGCAGATTATATGCAAGCCAAACCCGATAAATTTCAGGCAATCCATATTCATCCAAGTATGATTAGACAGTGCCATTACCATATCCAAACCGTAGTCCTAATGAAACAAATCCAAGTCAATTCCAACAAAAGGTAATGTTGGTATGTATAGCTGAAGCACATAAATTTATAGTTCGTCTGTACTCAAAAGAGTCCAAAAATTATGTGCAAAGGTAATTAAGAGGCCAAGACAGGCACAACCCTACCCAGAGGCAAATGATACCCCCTGACTAGAAATTTTATTAGTATTAAAAATAGGAAGGCCTAAAATGTAAATGACCTTATTGCACATTTTATAATAATAAAATACAAAAATTCATTAATGTTCTTATATCTGTCTTATTTACAGGTGGGTCTGGAGTTAATGGGTGCTATGGCCTTGAGACTGATCAATTTGGATTTTTTTATTATATGATATGACTTAGTTAGTAAAGAGCCCATGCTGCTCATGTTCTCCTTTGTATATTTTACCGACTTAAAATAAAGCTTATCTTATGTCTCATACTATATCTGCATCAAACTGTATACTTAAACATAGAATGACATTTAGTTGAAGCACAAACTCTAATGAACTTTTACTTATTGTTAAGAATATCATTTTTTAATCATTGCAGCCTGATATTAATAACAGCGATACCTGGTTTACAATGCCAACGAAAACAGAAGCTTACATAAGAAGCATTTCTACCAATTTTAAAGCCAATCTGAAACATCGTTTGGAGAAACTTACTGAAATATTTAAACAGAAAAGTCACCCCAAAAACTGCAATTTTGATAAGAATATAGAAATTCCACAAAACGTATCCCCATTTGTTAAATTCAGCAAATTTCAGAACCTTTATATGCAAATGTTCATACTGTGCCGGAAATCAATATGGTTTTCACATATTTGCAGCAGAAGAGCATCAGGTGCGCTCAGTACTATCCCCACACATAAGGAACCATACAGCAGCCTTGGTAGATACTGCTTAAAAGGCCTAAATTTGTTAGGATATGAGTTACTAACTATACACTCATGAAAAAATACCTAGCCTTTAATCACTATAATTAAGCTTCAACTCAAAATGTTTGATTTATTTTCTAATGCCAAAAAATGCACGAAATATTAAAATCGAAACAGAATTAGATGCCTTCCACTTTGCGTGCAAACTTTGTTCTCATTCGGGTTAAATTGTTGACTGCTTCCAGATTTATAGGGTTTTTTTTTCTGTATTCTTTGTGGTGTTCATCTGATAGTTTTTGCACAGAAATTATACAATAAAGTTTTTGTGTTCTATCAAGGAGTTCCATGACACCAGTATAATGGTAACTACACATGCACGTATTTAAATTTGTCCATATTAAAATAATTCAAGTAGCTGGTCCTGCAAAACAGTAAAAGTGAGTACAACAAAGTTTAGTGGATTGAATGATAACCCTGTTCAGCTCTTGTGCATCCAACACTGAGCTAATTTTGAAGCATATACCTGGGCTGGTCAGTAAAGCATTATGTATAACATTACGCGGTTGTGCATCTCATCTTTAGGTCCCATCCCAGCACAGGGGAATCTGAAGCTAAGATTAAGTCTGTGGTTTGCTTGCATTTTTTTCTGAGTTATTATAAAGCCTCATTGAGTTTCACCTTGACATTCAAACCCGGGAGTTGGGTGCTTCACCTGCATATATAGCTGGGCTTTCCGTTTCCTCCTTTCCTGCATAATGATGAACTACGGCAGATTATATCTATCTTGATCAGATGGAACTGGCAGAATGTCTAATGCCAAGGCAACCTGTTTTACGGGACAGGAGTAACCCATTTGATGAATTGGAGGATTCAGATTTTCTTAACAGTTCCCAACTAAACAAGGACAGTATTGTTATGTCATTGGACACTGGGGAATATAGGTGACTGTATTTAAAACAATAAGGCAACTGTCATTCTTCCACTCCTCCAAATATTGGTGACACTGTGTGTTTAAGCAATCGGGCGTTTTTTGTTTTGTTTTGTTTCATTTTATTTGAGGATGGCAATTTTATCGGCATGAGTGTATCAACAGTGAGCAGGAATGTTGCTTGAGCTACTGATGCTATTGCCAGGGAAAAGAGCTGTCCTGGATTAAGCAGCAACTTTTACAGGTTGTCCAGAATCTCCGTGATTTTTGGAATCGTTGACTGCACCTGTGTCTTCATTCTTTTCCCTGGTGGGGATCATGCCGAATTATTTAGAAATAGAAAAGGGTTTTTCTTCAAAAATGTGCAAGTTGTTGGAGATTTTGATCTTCATTATGTTGTTGCACATTGGCCTGGCAGCGACATTCATTAAAAAAAAAAGCAACATCCATCTGTCACAGATTTCGAAGACAAGAGACAGTAAAAACTTTGTGATATGTCAGTGGTAATAGCCTCTGGCCATGCCTCTTAACACATATCTTGACAACCAACACCAGCTAAGACAAGTTGTATTCGCTCTGTCCCATCAGAGTACAAATTTAAACCCTCTCTTGTCTATGCCAACAGCTGCGCTTAAAACTGCAGACAACTGGTGGCGTCATTTTCGCCTGCACTCTGCTTCACAACATAGCAGTAAAGATGGTAATCCTTCTGGCGGATGATACAGATATGGAGAGTTACGGATGTGCCAGAGCCAGTCCCTGCTGCTCCAAAACCAAGAACACTGAACACTCCATGACATGCTCATTAAGATCTTTGAGGAAGACATAAGATGAAAACATGCATACAAATGTACATACAATTGTAGTGACTATATATTCACATATAACATCAGTGAATGTAAAGCTTTTCGATGACATTCGTGAACATTGACTATTGTGCTTCTTACATTAGTTGAAATTAACGTATGCTTATGAGATGTATGCAGTATTGAAAGTCCATTCTGCCCAAATATGGAATGATACAGGCAAGCTTTCTGTGGGCTGAAATGTCGCATTAAAAGTACTAATTTATAATCAAATATTTCGCATTCATGAATTAACATAACATATTTGATTTAATATTTTTCTGAAGAGATGACTTTTTGTATCACCAAAAGAGTTCATACTGCATTTCGCAAGGACGTTTACTGTAACATTTAAACAATAAAAAGATTACTTAAGATCTAACTGTAACACACACCCACCTTAAAATTGTGCAATACCCTCATCGCAAATGATGCAACTATGTTGTAAGTAAACTAAAAGTATGTTAATGAATAGTACGACTTAAAACATACGAAAAGTTCGCCTCAAGATAGTCATCATTGACGCATTGAAAATTAAAATTAGTATGTGTATAGGTATAGGTATGAAGAATTTAACTGATTCTTTATTCATTTATTAGTTTATTTATTTGTTTGTTTGTCTGGAAAGACATAGCAGGACAGTTGATATAGTTTGTAATAGTTATCCATCTTCTTGATGAACAAGTTTTTTTTCTTTTTCAGCCAAAGAACAGGGATCTTTGACAGGAAAGTTGTAGACCAATATAGAGCCAGTAGTAATGAGAAATGCAATCCAGTAGCAAAGTCTAGCTGGCAAAGAAGTCTAAAGTATATGACCAGGAATATTCGAGAAAGATTGAAAGGCCTCAGTATTTATTTATTTATTTATTTATTTATTTATTTATTTATTTATTTATTTATTTATTTATTTATTTGTTTATTTATTTGTTTGTTTATTTTATTTATTTTTTATTTATTTCTTTATTCATTTATTAGTTTATTTATTTGTTTGTTTGTCTGTTTATTTATTTATCTATCTGTCTATTTATTTATTTGGAACTGAAAGCAATCGCCTCCCAAACCACTTGGCCAACGCTACTATATAGCATTGGGACCTTTCTGAAAACCCCTAAACCTTACCTTGCTCAATAGTCCGTCACCTGGATTCTTCTGAAACTTGGTGCAAATGAAGCATATGAAAGGGTCAAACAAGGTTGTCCATTGGGTGATGATATTCTGATTTTGATTGGACCAAAATCTGGAAATATCTTCTTGACACACAAAGAGAGTATTATTGGAATATGGTTGAGAAAAAGAATGAATGATGAGACAGCAGAGGATCGCGACGTAAAAATATTGTAAAACTAGAAAAGAAGATTTGCTTCAAAGCAAATCTGTCTGTGTGCCTTCAAAAGTTGTAAATATTACGGGCTACAACCTTTGTCCTTTGGTACTTCACATTCCATTAAGCTTATGGCTGGATGAAAATTTCAAAGTCCAAATGACCTTGACCTTGGACCTTTACAGGTCACATGTAAATTGCAAAAATGTACAGTGTTCCAATACCTACAATGCAAGCCCAACATGAACCTAATCAGATGAAAATTGACCAAGTTATGGCAAGATGAAACTTTCAAAGGGCCAGATGACCTTTACCTTTGCCCTTTAGAGGTTACAGATTCTTATACAAATGTGCAATGTTGCAATACCTACAATTTGAGACAAACATGTTGAGAATCGGATGGAAATTGGCTGAGTTATGACTAGATGATACTTTCAAAGGTCCAAATGACACTGACGTTTGACCTTTAGAGTCCACATGTAAATTACAAAAATGTACAGTGTTAAAATAGCTACGATTTGAGTTCAACATGATCAAAATTGGAGAAAAATTGTTATGGCTAGATGAAATTTTTAAAGATCCAAATGATCTAGATCTTTAATCTTTAGAGGTCACATGTAAATTACAAAACTGTGAAGTGTTAAAATAGTAGTGTGGGAGCATATATCATGATTTTAAGTCCCATGGGATTTTGATGAAGAGCTTATGCCACCTATTCAGAAATTTTATTTATACCCTAAAAAACATAAAAAAAAAAAAAAACATGTTGGCACTTTGCCAACCTGTTAGATTCAAAATGGCAGCCATTTTCCAAAAGGCCGCCAAACTCCAAACATAATGATATTTTATGTTACATAATGCGTCCGAAATGTTCGATTTAATAGGTGTAAGAATCAAATTTTAACCTTTTGTCATCCAGGAACATTATTTATGTCTTTTACCTTAAACCTGAATATTATTAGACACCAAAATTTAAAATATCTGAAAAATTTTATCTATATTTTCCATGTTTCTTAAATGTTTAGCGTTAAAATAGTTGATTTAAATTTGGCCTTTATTTTGGTTGTTACTGGTATCAATGAGGGTATATATAGCACTATAGTTATCACAATTCAAGATAGCCACATTTTCCTCAAAAATCGGTGCCCCACCGCCCCCCCCCCAAGCCACTATGTCATTTGACATAAAGAACCAATATTCTCCAACTAACATTATCTAAGAGTTACATATCATATTCCAACCATGTAACAACATTGTGTCATGATTTTCAATCTTGAAACTTAACACTAGCTGTTACCAACCAAATTTCAAGATGGCTGATATGCTAAAAAATGCATGCATATAATCTATGAATCAAAACTTGTTGATATTTAACTTCATCTCTCACTACCCTTTTAGTCTAGATCAATACTTTTTCTTCATCTGATCCAAGATCATCAGCTCAAATCATTGTTCCCTATTATCACTTACCCGTTGTTTGAATGTATTTTGAAGGTCTGTATGGTAGTATTGGTGTGCTGACAGAATGATTCCCTGTATAGTAGCTAAAGTGGTTTTCCAGGACTAACGCATGGTGCTGGCATGCTGATGGGTGAATTTGCATGAGCTAACTGCTTGGAGAAATAGTGTCCCAAGTGCTTTTAGATTACTTGCTGAGTCTTCATTTATATTGAAAGACTGAACACATTCTTGCCATAATCCAAGCACATTTATTTGCAAAGACTTTTTTGCACAATGACTCTAGCAAGGCCTCTAGATATTCTTGATTAACCCCATTAATTCTGGGCTTTTATCCTCTGATTGCCCTAAAAGTGGCCAACTATATAGAAAGGCATCTCCTTTCATGTCTTCAATTAACTTTTTTCCACAGAAAACATTTTGAATAACAATTATAGATAAGAGCTAAACAGAGATAGCATGCCCCATGAATTTACAGCTTTTCAAAGCATGGAATAGGTGTTTAGTGACCGCCTCATAATAAGAAAATAGCGTTCAGATAAGGATTACCCACGGCGCCCACAACGTATTGTCCCCAATTCTGCATTTTTTTTTTTTTTTTGAGACTTTGCAGGTGTCACAATACGGTTGTAATTGCACCAAAAGTTTGATGAAGCTGTGATAAATCTTTCTTGAGATATTAGGGTAACATTGTCCACTATAGGAGTGGGCCATGCTATCTTCATATTGACAATAGTGATGCCAAAGATCAAGTGGCAATGAGGCCTCTCTCTCTCTCTCTCTCTCTCTCTCTCTCTCTCTCTCTCTCTCTCTCTCTCTCTCTCTCTCTCTCTGTTAGAAGACTCTACATAGACCAATACTCTGAAACCTGTACTATTCCAAATTGCTTTGTTTGTAACGAGAATTCATGAAGTATACTTGTATATAATTATGTTTTCTTTGTCTCAGTCAGTTCAACTGTCCTAACACACATGTGGTGCTTTGTTCTGAAGCAAGGTGTTAACTTACCAAGTAAATTTATTGAGGCGGCCCATGCAACAGCAGATGTTTTCATCCTTAGCTGGGTCATCCTGACTATCTGTTCTATGTGGTAATAATGTACTATTTCTCCTATTTTTTGTTTTTCATTTTTTTACATATATTTCTGTCATTATTACCTAACAATTGAAATGTATTGAATGTACTGTTGAATAAAAAAAATCTGAATCTGAATCTGAATCATGATCAGAGAGCGTCAAATAAATACTTCAAAAGTTTTATAACAAGTTTAAAAATAATGACAGGAAGTTGGTTTTCAACAGGAACATAGTCCTTAATAATGTGCATCTCTAATGAAATTTGCTTTTTTTTTTATATAATTTTTATATTGACAACAGAAAATTATAATGTTCATAAATACACTGGTTTTGCACATTATCTGAATCTGCCTTGATTCATTTCACGCTCTCGGTCAATGATTAAAAATTCAAACATAGAACTAAACATACATTAATTTTCTTCTCTCCCCAAACCTATCACCATCAATTTTTTCTGTGAATATTCAATTTATTATTACTTTTAGCAATCTCTGATGAAAATTTGATGAAGCTGCGATAGATCTTTGTTGAGATATTATGGTAACATTGTCTCCTTGTGTGCCACTCAGACGGCCTAGAAATAAATAATTTAAAGTTTCATACAAAGTTTATAAATAACAAGACGATGCTAGATTTTAATAGGAACCTGGTCCATTAGAAGATGCATCTCTGACAAAAATTTGGTAAAGGTGCGATCAAAATTGTTTGAGATATCGCGGTGGCATCTTCAGGGTTGACGCCACTCAGACGGCTTCAAATAAATACTTTAAAAGCTTCATAAACAGTTATGAAATAATCAGAGGAAGTCTGTTTTCGATAGGAACCTGGTCCATCATAAGGTTCTTCTGTGACAAATGTTTAGTAAAGCTATGATGAATATTTTTGGAGATAATATGGTAACATCGTCCCCTTGTGCGCCACTCAGACGGCCTTGAAATAAATTCTTAAAAAGTTTGATTAAAAGTTTAAAAATCATAATAGGATGCTAGTTTTCAATAGCAAACTGGTCCATTACAAGTTGCATTTCCGATAAAAATTTGGTACAACTATGGTGAATATTTTTTTGAAATATCAAGGTAACATTGACAAGACGGATGAACCGATGGACCGACGTTGTAGGGGATGACAATACCCTCCAGCACTTTATGTGCCGAATGTAAAAACATACCAACTTTATTAGCTTATTCGCAGCCAGAGTGAGTTAAACACCCAGGTAACTACCAGAAAAATATAAAATCTGGGCAGTATCTAACAGAATGGAAACTTTTGTAGTCAGAATTTATGTGTTTAGAAAATGAAATTTACTAAATTTGGTCGTAAGGTTTCCCCCCACCCTCAACCCAGTACATTCATCCCACCTAATAATAATGCAAAGTGCATCTCAGCTGATCCTACTAGCTGGTCATTGCCATGTACAGCACATGTAGAACAGTTCACATATCACTGGTGTACTACAGTTTGATCTTGTTGACCTTCTTGCCTGTGGCTCACCTGGCATAAATGATAGATTTTGGATGAAGTACCAAAAGTAGATCTAACATATTGATGACTCTGGAATTATAATGAACTGCTTTCCTCTTCATCGTCCAAATGAACAAGCCAACTGCTATGGCAGACTGCCACTGTATATAGCAATCACCAGATACGGCCAGCTTCCACTGTGCAGGAGAGTCACAAGCTGGACACCCCAACTCACAATATGAGAGTGACAATGATGAAGATGAGAAAGATGATAGTTAAAATAACTATCTTAACCGCACAAGTATGAACTTGGTAATGGAGATGACGATGTCCTTGAATGTAGCAATACACTTTAATGTGTCATAATGTTGTTTCAATGTTTACTCACAATATGAGTGTGACAATGATGAAGATGAGAACGATGATAGTTATAATAGTTATCCTAAACATACAAATATGAACTGGGTAACGGAGGTGATGATGTCATTTATTGTAGCAATACACTTTAATGTGTCATACATAATATTGTTTCAATGTTAACTCACAATATGAGAGTGACAATGATGAAGATGAGAATGATTGTAGTTAAAATAATTATCCCGATCATACAAATATGAACTATATAATGGAAGTGATGATGCCATTTATTGTAGCAATACACTTGTTTCATAATGCTGTTCCAATATAAACTCACAATATGAGAGTGACAATGATGAAGGTGAAAATGATAATAATTTGAAATAGGTCCCCCAGTCACACAGGTATGAACTTGGTAAGGGAGGTGATGATGCCCTTTATTGTAGTAATATACTGGTGTCATAATATTGTATCAAAATAAAGTCATTTATCTCGGTTCGGTTTACATTCTTTTGATCCAATGATTTGATACTTTTAAATCAAATATGAGCCTAAATTGACTAAGATTCAATTTGAAGATAAAAATCCAACTTTATAGCCGGAAGTTATGAAATAAATGCCCAAATAAGGTGCTTTATACTGCAAGGACCTTTAAGGGACCTGTAATTGGACAAAAATTAGAAATTTGGCAGCCATTTTGAAAAATGTCGGCCATTTTGAATCTAACAGGTTGGCAAAGTGCCAACATGTTTTTTTCTGTTATTTCAAATGTATTTAACATTTCTGAGTAGGTTTTATGAAATCTTCATCAAAAGCCCACGGGACTTCGTATGCCCCCACACTATAGGTATAATTTAAGCCCAACATGATCAAAATTGGATAAAAGTTGACCAAGTTATGGCTAGATAAAAATTTAAAGGTCCAAATGACCAAGATCTTTGACCTTTAGAGGTCATATGTAAATTTAAAAAACGTGCAGTGTCACAATAGCTACAGTTTGAGCCCAACATGATCAAAATTGGATATAAGATGACTGAGTTATGACTGGAGAAAAATTCCAAAGGTCCAAATGACCATGACCTTTGACCTTAAGAGGTCACATGCAAATTACAAAATTGTGCAATGTTACAAACATATTCATTGAAGTTCGATTGGTTACCTGTACCTATTATAGTTTTGAAGATATTCAAGATTTAAATTTCCAAATGGCCCTTATTTGCATAATTTTTAAAACCGTTGAACCTCTTTACAAAAACTCAACACTTCATGTATGAAAGTATAATCATATGTATGAAAGTATAATCATGCCAAGTTAGAAGTTTTTACGTGTGACACCTTTCAAATGAAATGTCGGAAAAATTTGCCTGTAAAGAAAGAAAGAAAGAAAGAAAGAAAGAAAGAAAGAAAGAAAGAAAGAAAGAAGTTGATTACATGTTTTAAAAGAGGAAACTTATGTCAACTAACACTTTATACACTAACCATTTTATAATTAGCCTATATGTAGAGTCACTATATAAATTGTAAATTAAGAATGTCACTGGTGTACTGAGGATCCGTTTGTATGTGCACATAGTGTTCCAGAAAAACGGTTTCTGTCTTCCAGCGACCCAGCTTTCTTTTTGCATCCAAAAATTGGTAATGTACATGAATATGTTTGATTTATTGATATTATTGTAGTTTGCAGACATATAGATTAATTGGGTATTTCCTTTCTTTTCTACTATTATAAACATGGTTAGAATTACTTCCTACAGTTGTCAAGGTCTGCAAAGTTCAACAGAAGAAATTAAATCACTTTGCGAAGTAAACAATATCATTGCGTAACAAGAAACTTGGCTGTTCAATAATGATTTACACACTCTCAAAAATATTCATGAAGATTTTACTAGATTTGGTCTCTCATCCATGGATACAAGTAAAGGACTAGTAATTGGTAGACCCTTTGGAGGAATAGCCTTTTTGTTTAGGAAATCTTTACATAGTGTTTGTGAAATATGTACACCTGATGATAGTCGTTTATTAGGTTTAAAAATATCTATTGGGGATGATTCTGTGCTCATTATGAATATTTACAAGCCATACTGTTGCCATGATAACTTTGATAGTTTTCTATCGTACCTTGGGAAATGTGGTGCTATTTTGCAGGAAGCAGATAATAATAAAATATGCATAATTGGAGACTTGAATGCGGATTTAAGATCTTTATTTGATAGAGAGCTCATGAGTTTTTGTAGTGATGAACATCTAGTTGTGGCTGACGTTGCATTTCTAGGAAAAATAGTGACTCTCATACCTATCTTATTCATTCTCGTGGTACTACATCTTGGCTTGATCATATTGTGTGTACCAGGCAAATATTTGATGCAATTAACAATATTAAAGTTGGTATTGACAAAATATCTTCCGACCATCTTCCTTTACATGTAAATATTAAATTTGATATATCTTGTATTAGGTCATGTATAACTGATCAGCAAAAGTCACTATAAGGAGCGTGTCAACTGGAATAAAGCTTCCAATATTGGTATTAATGAATACAAAGCCATATGTGATGATTGATTGAGTAGAATTGAATTATCACTTGAAACGATTAAATGAAGAGACCCTAATTGTTTTAATGAAACCAATAGAAAGGAAATTGATAACTTCTATTTACATATTGTTTCAACTATGGTTAACTCTGTAAAGAAAGCTATTGGTGTCTCAAAATATAATGGTTATAAGATTGTCCCTGGTTGGAATAATACTGTTTCTGAACAACATGAAACTGCAAGAGATGACTTCCTCATGTGGGTTAGTAATGGCAAACCCAAACATGGGCCTCTATTTAATGCAATGTATAGATCCCGGTTAAAATTTAAATATGCTGTAAGGGAATGTGAAAATTAAAAAGACCAACACAGAGCTGATTCTCTTGCCAGGGTTCTGAATACTAAAGAATTTCGTGGATTCTGGAATAAGATCTCGAACATTAATAATAACAAGGTAAGCTTGCCAGATGTCATTGGGAAAACCTGTGGAGAGAAACAAATCACTAATGAATGGAAAAATCATTATGAGAATCTCTTAAATGAATATAAGGATTCATTATCAGGTACATTTTGTGTTAAGAAATATGTTGGTAATTATGATAATTACCAATTATCTGGGGAATAGCACGTGACCAAGCTGAGCGGTAGATTCGTTTCATCGGGGGTAGCAATGATTTTTTTGCCGATTATACACAGACAAAGTGCGTCATCATCTTTGATCTCAGCTCGGGGTGAGTTATAAACATCTCAAGACACCTTATGAGCGCAAAAGTCGTCATTTAGTGGCAATTTTTTGTCAAGATGAACTGTTTTTCTTTTTGAATGTGCAAGGTATGGTGAAAAACTACATCGCACGTAGACAGTGTTCTCTCGTTATTCTTGGTGCAGTCACCCAACAAAACAAGACTGTGTATTGTTTGTCATTATCAAAATGTGAAACAATGTTTGCACTTCTTTGAATTTAACCCCTAGAAACTTTAAATTTAAAACCAGCACTGGTCACGATGATATATCGATGAAACTTCTCAAAGGCATAATTCCTTCTCTTTCTGAACCTCTTACCTTGATAATCAATCAATCTTTAATGACAGGAGTTTTTCCCGACAAACTTTAGATTGCAAAAGTACTACCACTTTTCAAAAAGGGAGACAGTACTCAATTAGACAACTACAGACCAATTTCACTCCTTCTTGCTCTGTCCAAAGTATTTGAAAAAGTAGTTTATATTCATGATCATTTTTTGTCCAATCATTTTTTTTACAAAAGCCAACACGGTTTTAGAACTGGTCATTCGACTGAAACAGCAGCTCTTGAATTTGTCGTTACACTTCTCAGCCTTCTTGATTCTGGAAAAATACCTATTAGCATTTACTTAGATCTATCCAAGGTCTTTGATACATTAAATTACGATATTCTTCTACATTAACTGAAACATTGTGGTTTTAACGACATTGCTTTACAATGGTTCAAAAGTTATCGTACTAGCAGGTTTCAGTATGTCTCTTTCGATAATGTATGTTCAGGCCTTCTTCCGCTTCAAACTGGGGTACCCCAAGGATGTATCCTTGGACGTCTACTTTTTATAATATACACAAGTGATATGCACCTTGCTTCATCAAAATTTGATTCCAATCTTTATGCGGACGACACAACTTTGGTAAATCCTCTCTGTTCTTTTAACTCCTCCATTAGCACCAATACATATGGTAAGTTGTCAGATAATATCAATAAGGAATTACAGAAAGTGTACGACTGGCTAGCTGTTAACAAACTTTGAATATAGCAAAAACGAAGTATATGATATTCCATTTCCCTCAGCGAAAAATAAATGAAATTTTAGATTTAAAAATCAACGATACTTCAATTTCAAAAACATCCGAATTTGACTTTTTAGGTTTACGCATTCACGAGACTTTAAATTGGCAACCACACATGAACAAAATTGGCAATAAACTTTCAAAATTGATAGGTATTTTCAGAAAACTGAATAAGTATTTACCTCTTAACACTCTCTTACTCATGCATAATTCACTTTTTCTACCCTATCTTAATTATGCCATCCTAGCATGGGGCTTCTCATGTGACCGCATTTTCAAGTTACAGAAATCTATTGTTCAGCTGATTTGTCTTACAAGATATAACGCCCATACAGATCCACTTTTTAAAACACTGAACATTCTCAAAGTTGAAGACTTATTCAAACTTAAAGCTCTGAAATTTTAGTTTCTATACCTACAGAACAATTTGCCTGCATATTTCAATGATATTTTTGCACAGACACCTGTAAATCGCCCAAATCAAACCAGAAGCAAAGAATCCATGCAACTACTTGTCCCAAAAAGGAAATAGAACCCGCAAATGTATCAGATTTTTAATTCCTTCACCCCTTAAAAATACACCCCCTAGCATTAAAGACAAATTTCATACACATTCTCTATCTGGTTTTTCAAAATACGCTAAAATTCATTTCATAAGTAAATACCTTGAAACATGTACCATTCCAGATTGTTTTGTGTGCAACGACTTAAGCACCTTGTCTTTTCGCTTTCATTTAACTGCTATTCCATTATGATCAATCTACTGCAGAAATAAATTGTTTTATCTTTATTCATATCCTAGGTGGCCCCGGTGATAGCGGACTTCATGTCCTTAACTGGGGTCATCCTGACATAACCTCTTTTTTATATTATGTACCCTTATCTATCAATGGAGCTGTCACGTATGCGTATTTGTACCTCACCTGTATGTATTGGTGTCAAATAAACCACTTCTGAGTTCTGATAATCTGAATATTACTGAACATGAGGTAGAGGAAGCGATTAAAAGTTTAAAACTAGGTAAAGCCAGCGGGCTAGACGGATAAAGGATTAACAGCTGAGCACTAAATATATCCTGGGAAAGGACTTTACGTTTTACTCTCATTGTGTCTGACTATGATGATGTCACATAGTTATGTGCCTGAGAATTTAATGCAAACAATATTAGTGCCACTCATAAAAAATAAAGCTGGAAACTAACAAGATAAGAATAACTATAAACCTATTGCACTAGTCACGTGTATATCAAAGTTATGGAGAAAATAATCCTCACTAAGCGTCTTGATAAATTACATACAGGTAAAAATAAATTTGGGTTTAAGGGTAACCACTCCTTTCATTTGTTGTTTTTTTACCTTGAAGCAATTGTTATATAAGTACACCAAACAGGGAGGTCCTGTATTTATATGTTTCCTTGATGCCTCTAAAGCATATGATCGAGTAAGACATGTACCTTTATTTAATATTTCATTACAAAGAGGTGTCCCGACATTTGTTGTTCGACTATTGGCTTACTGGTATAGTTCATAAAAGATGTGCATTCAATGGGGTAACACATTTTCTGAATGTTTCTCAGTTTCAAATGGTGTACGCCAAGGCAGAGTCTAATCTTCATCATTGTTCAATGTTTATATACAGTTTATAAGTAATAAGTTGAATAAAGTTACGTCAGTCGGCCATGTTACTGGTAAAAATATTGTAAATAACTTAGTCTATGCAGATGACATGTGTCTCATTGCTCCTTCTGTGAAAGGATTACAAAAACTTATTAATGTATGTTTTGAAGAAGCTAAGAAACTTGATTTAAAGTATAATATGAACAAAACTGTTTGTATGTGTTTTCAGCCGAAGTCATGGAAACTTGAAGTATTACCGAGCTTGTACTTAGATAGCCATAAGATCGATTATGTATGAAGTTACAAATACTCAGGCTGTTATATTTTTAATGATCTTTCTGACGATGGTGATGTCCAAAGACAAATAAGGTCTATGTACAGTAGAGAAAATATTTTGGTAAGAAAGTTTGGTAAATGCAGCAGAGAGGTAAAGGTTCAGTTGTTTAAAACATATTTAGTAAATTCATATTGTAGTCAATTGTGGACTTAAGTTAGCGCCAGTCAGATGCAAAAGGTTAAAATTGCATACAATAATTCATTAAGAATTTTCTTTTTTCTCCACGTGCAGGAAGTATAAGTCAAAGGTTTGTTAGGCTTGGTATTCCTGGTTATGGTGAGCTTATGCGCAGAGAAATTTTTGGCTTCTGGAAAAGACTTGAAAGTAGCAACAATCATATCATTCAAAGTTTTACTGGTCAATGGTTTAATGTTTTGGGCCTTTTCACCTACGACAGGTGGGAAAGTGCTTTGTTCGTGTGAATATGTTATGCAAATATACCTTTTATAAGTGCTGAAATTGTCCTGATTGTATTATTATTATTTTCTCTCCTTTCTATATTATATTGATATATTCCTATGGACCATTGTGTCTGAAATAAAATCTTGAATTGAAAATCTTACTTGATCAATACCATGACGTTTTTTAACCGCTGTAGCAGCGCCATTGGATTACAAAGATTTCCGACCAAATCCAGGCCTTCTGGGTCAGCTTTTGTAATTGCATCCTCCAGCATGCTGTTTATTGTGGAAGCAAATGCAGCCTTGTAAGGTCTGGTAAGAGACAGAAAAACAGCAGCACCTGCTTCTGTACACTTTGTTCTTACCAATATACCACTATGGCACACTCAAAGGGTTAAGTTTGTCACAGTTGGCATGGGTAGATACCCCTCAAGGCCTGACCTTGAAGTATCATTTTTGACACCATGAGAAGTAATTGTTGCCCCACTATCACAAAAATTAACTTGACTTTCAGTGAACAAAAACATAGTTTTTCTCCAGATTCATGGGTCAAACCCTAGACTCTTAGGGGCAATATTGACTAGAGGAGCCGAAAAGCATTTCACAAGAAGAGCCTGCCTGACAGGACCACTCGGGTCATAGAAACACATTGCCCCAATTTCCCAGCCAGAGCTCTGGCATTGACAAAGCTTTTGTCCAGGGCACATTTATTGTCTTCCTTGTCTAAATACGGTCCATATGGACTTCAATGGCACCAAGGTACCTTTCCATCTGTTTTAATGATATAGCATATATATTGCAAACACTTTTATTCAGTCCAATGAGATTTGTTAAAATTGACATAAAGCCCAAGGCTGTGTGATACTGATAATAATATTTGCTTGTGTTTGGATATATCCTCTTGACTACCACACAAGAAAAATTCATCCACAAACAAAGTAACTCTAAGTCTCTGCTCTCTATGTTACTTTAAAACAGGGCTCAACAGTTTATTGCAATAATATGGCGATGCTTTGGCACCAAAGGGGCATGAGTAGTATCTGAAATATTTGCCTCCACATTGAATTCCTAACCAGGCTTGCTCTTGCAATGCAATAGGGACAAGGAAAAAGGCAATTTTAAATCCACTGAAACCATATAGTCTCCTGGTTGTATGATTTCCAAAAATGCCCATATATCTTCATTGGAGAACTTTGGTATTTTGTGAATTGATGCATCTCAAATCTGTAATTAACCTCAGTTTATGACCAGAACGTTTTGGGACAGCAGGAATAGGGATAGAACTTTTGGTATATAGTCTATCGCTTCCAATACATCAAAAGAAACTAAATCTACTATTTCTCCATAAATAAACTTGGAATTCTCTTTTGACCAAGGCTTAGTTGAAAACGTTCTGTCCAATATGGAATCACTAATCCCTAAATTGATTCCATTCTCAATCCGCTGTTCCACATGGTCAGGTGCTTTGATATTTTCCCAACTTCCAATGTACTTTTTCATTGAATTGACATGGAACATTTCAATGGTACATATCCATGCCACAAGATTCACACTTGTATATACAGAACCTCAAAATATTAGGCATACATACAAGTTTCATGGCACAGTTGAAATGGATATTGTAATACACAATAAAATTGTTCATGCAAGTTACTAACCTATAGTTGAATATACGTGTTTGCTTTAACATCAAAATGTGATATGGACAATGGCAATGTAAGATGGGAATAGAAAACAATAGAATGACACACTTCAAACAGTAATAAGCAATTAGTTCAATACACCTACAAATTAAATTGTGGATTACACAAAGCCAGATTTTAATCTGATAAATTTGCCCCCAAATTTGCATTATTTTAGGTCCCATGAATACTCCGTGTAGATCCAAATGACTTATTATGATTGCCCTGCCTTGGAGTCAATTGTAGGACATTTTGATTTCCAGTGAAAGGTTGATAGTCATTGTGTTTTTGGTAGTTACCTCGGAAGAGACCACAAATTCTACAGTATCCAGAACCTCGTTGATATTGGTTGCATTCAGCCTTTAGATCCTTTTGCTTGACAGCTGAAATTGAGGCTGTCTATCTCAAATCTTCAATAGCCTCTTCAGAAAGGCCGGATGTGTTGTTCCTAAATGATCTGAACCAGTATGTAGTGTCCTTTTCAAAGGTGCCTTGGACCAGGGAGGTGTATTATACACCTCCCTGCTTGGACCTGACACACGTACAGCATACTCCTCCTGTAAATATCTCAATTGTGCCAATAAAATTGGGGACATCTCATCTAATTCTCTATTGGACACATGGTTTGGCTGTTAAGATGCCACTTTTCTCAATGAAGTCTCCACTTATCTTGCATTTCTTGTTAAAATGTTCAAAACTACTAGATCACAGGGAGCAATACCTTGTGTCTGTTCTGTAGAATAAGATCTGCTCGTAAATCAGGAACCAAAGGCATAGATTGCAAAGTCTTAAATCTACCTTGAATGTTCACAGATGAAAGTTGTGCAAAATATCGGTCTAGAATTGCAGTCACTTGGTGCCATTTGTTTCAGGTTGGTGGTATGGTGTGGCTGCTGAAATGTCGCCTCGTGTGGCTGGGAAACACTGAAAAGGGTAAAGTCTGTGAAGGGCCAATGTCCTGAAACTGACAATACTGTTCTTCTTGAACGAGACTCCCGCCAAAGGCATGCACAGATGCCTCCTGTACATGTTCTGGTTGCAGACTAGGTCTATGATCAACGTTGGTAACAATGGATTTTTCTAAAAGATCCAGTCTGTTGAGAATCTGTTGATTCTGTAAATTCAGTCCAGATAACACCTTTGAAAGACCGTTGGCCGTGAATTGGTCCTCTGATACCAAATAAGGTGGAAAAATATCTTTGAAAGGCCTTGGAACATATTTCCCAGTCATGGTTGGCGTGAAATGCACCAAACAGTACAAATGTTAAATGTATACAGCGTTAGTTGATGCAAGTTTCCTTTTTTAAAAACTGGTGTTCTCTGGGTCCTCATACTGGAGATATGGACTAGTGCCATATTCCTGATCAAATTAATAGGGAAAGCTGTAAACGCAGTTTTGCAGCATGTCCATGCAACGGGTAGAACAATTGTATCTATACACAAATCCAAAAATATCTTATACATTTCGTTCAAGAATCTGTAAAAAGGCAAGACTGTTAAGATAATCCATAAAAAGGAATGTCTATAAAGATATTGTATAAACAAATGTACAACCAGTGTGACTTTCCAGACAGAGACATTGGTGATAACTGTGCTTAGAAAATCAATTTGCTACCTGAAAAAGTAATTATTGTCCCATATGTATTGCACAGGGACCAAATTACCATCTACGGGTATATCGTGAATGCCTGGCCCGGCGGATAGCACTACAACAATACTGGAGAATATTTTGGCATCTTTTTTAACATTTTAAGACATTTGGACGTTTCAAGTGGACCTAAACCAAAGAATTATCATGTAGGCCTATCTTTGGCCATTTTGTTTTCCTCTTCATTGTTAACTGCTGGGTATTTGCCATGTTCTAAAAAATCACCTAAAAAGTGTACAAATCACTGTGAATGACCAAAGAGAATTCCTTTAAACTCGTGGATGGGGAAAACCCTCGATTTGGGTCCATCATGATCGCAAAACAGGACAATTGCATATATCTACATTCGAAATGCGTTTGAGCCGTCAACAGGTTTGCAGATGACAAGAGTGCTGGCACAACCATTCACCCGCCTGGATCTTAACTTTCCTGCCAAATCAAGTAGGCCCAATACACCTCCCTGGTCTCAACGGTTATTTATGCCGCATTTTAGCAGCGCATGAAAACATTAATAGAGTGCCTTTGGTGACAGAATATGGAAAAATGTTAATTATGGTAGCTTTAACGCATGGGTCAGCTGTTTTGTTTTGTAACATGAAAGAGAACGCCTCTGTTATAAAGTCTATACAATACGCCACGGCGCATGCAATCATGCGAGTGAAAGGCACCCTGCTGTGTAGCCACTCTGGGAGAATTAGGCTCAGGCTCGAAAAAAGTCCAGTTTGTTAAACTTTATCCTCTAGGTGTCTCCACCTACAAGTAGTAGCAACCCGGGTATTTATGAACAGCGGCATATCTGGTAGAACATGCCCCATAAGACAAATTAAGACTGAAATACTTTCACAGGCTTAAGTTCTTTTTGGTCTAATCACGTCTATGTGAGAAAGTCCTCATTGAAATGGACAATGTTTTTGTAAATGGTCGGCTATCGGCGTGGTCCTACATGAAGGAAATTATTAAGATTTTAACGAATGCTGGGTCAATAAATTATGCTGTCAAAACAGTCAGTGGATTAAAAGCTACTGCAAGGTAAGTCTGGAAAACTATGTATTTGGCTTTATCAGTGACATTGACGACAAGGTTCCCTATTCTTGTATAGTATGTTCAAAAGGTCATCATTCAGAGAGGATTATGTAGGCTATTTATTTCAACTTGTTTTAACATAGCTCGTTTGAAGTGTGTGGCACGCACGGGATGTTCATGCTATACAATACAATACGATACAATACAATACAAATTTTATTTATACTCAGTGTTAAAAACATACAACATTAGCTCAGTACTGCAGCTATTATTTACCGAGTTGTGATAAAAAATATTTAACAAATAAATAGAGTATGATGACACTGGACGATATAAAATACTAAAAACAATAAATGAGATGAGCATATGATAAAAAAAACAAGCAATATTACTTAACTGTTTTGCTTGCAAAAAGTACATTTACATTTAAAACCATCCAAATTTTTTAACTGTCTCTTAAAAATCTTGAAGTCCGGTACAGTTCTCATGTCATTGGCTAGGCTGTTCCAAACTTTGGTCCCAATGTGACTAAAAGAATGTAAGCCTCCTTTGGTATATCTTTTATGGGACTGAAATAGTTTGTTTTTCGCCATTAATGAATAGCCATGTAAGTGTAGGTTAAACATGTCACATATATATGCTGGGTTCAATCTATGAAATGCTTTAAACACCTCTGTGGCAAAATGTCTCAGTCTACCAAGTTCCAAGGTAGGTAAATTAGCTCTTTTCAGGAGTGAGTCATAGTCCGTATGATACTCGTTATAAACAAATCTCAGGGCTCGCAGTTGTATTTTCTCAAGTTTAAGCGAGTGCGTATCACCACAAAAATGCCAGACTGCTGGGCAATAATAAAAATTGGACTACACAAAGGACTTATATAGCAGAAGTCTGGTGTTTTGGTCTAGGAAATGTTGTAACCGTTTTAGACAGTTCAGTTGCCTAGTAGCGGTTTTTGTAATATTGGATATCTGTTCTCAAAAATATAGCTTGTTGTCCAATTGAACCCCCAGCAGTCTGACACTTTGCTCACTTTGTACATTTGTTCCATCAAAAACTACTTGAGTGGAAGTCGTCTCATTTGAGATCATCACTTGAAATTTAGCGGCGTTTGCCTCCATCTGATTGTCTGTGCACCAAGTAATAAGATTCTCTCCATGGAGAGATATCTTATTCATGAGTTCCTGTTAAGTGTCAGCTTTCACCAAGACAGTATTGTCATCTGCATAATTAAAGAGTATTCTATCTTTAATGCAACAGAAAATGTCATTCATGAATATGTTGAATATTATAGGTCCAAGAATGGACCCCTGGCTTAAAAGAATACCAATTTATATGGAAGTTAGTACCTGAAAGGACATATGAACTTTGCGGAATTGGCATGGAAAATGTTTGTCCTTTCCTACTGGTTTGTCCAATCTTAAATGAAATTCGCATTAAGATTTGGCATGCACTTGAGGCAAAATAAACCGACACGAAAGAAAATTATACGTCACGTGGTGGAAGCTAATGCGATCAAATATCGCCCTTCTAAGCGCTGAAAAGACAATATTGCAATGCGTTGATGGCCTTGTGAGTTTTTTGAAATCTTACAACTGACAGACATATTTGACAAGTTTCTTATACAACATGTATGTTTATTTAGCAATTAAACCCATTAGTTAAAATTTCTACAAATTTTAAATCTTCAGATCACAACCTACATATATACTTTTCATATATTTTCAATAGTATTTTTCCATCAGTGGGACCTTTAACTTAAGGTATCAGAACCCTAAAAATGGTTTTGGACCTTTACCAGTCCTTAAAATGAAATTTAAACAGACATTGTGAAATAAAAGGCTGTATTGGTGGTTTTATGAAATTTTGGATTTGTTGTTATTAAATGGTGCATTTTGGTGTATTAGACTATAAAATTTCTCTTTTTATGACCCCCCCCCTACATGGAGATGGTGAAATTTTGAGACCACCCACCCCCATCCCCCTGTTTTGGGATGACAAAATTTTGTGCCCCCCCCCCCCATATCCCGAGCCCCCCCCCCCCCCATTTTTCTATATGCACATGCATGCATCCATGCATTAAAACACACATACATGAGCTAGGGGAGGGTGGTTATAACAGATAACAGACAACAGATCTATTTCAGCTAGGTAGGAAAAATAAAAAAAATTACACTGTAAGCTGCTCATTAATATACAGAAATCTGAGTTCTGTGTGGATGGTCCAATGCCCTGTAATCATACATAACAGGATGGTCTTTAAAATAATTGTCAATTCTTACTTTAAAACTGTTTACACTTCGTGTATTCACTACATTACTGGGGAGTAAGTTCCACCAGTCCACGACTCTATTGCTGAAAAAATACATCCTTATGTTTGAGTTTGATCGGGTCTTGGTTAATCTTAGGTTATGGCCTCTGGATATAGCATTCACATTGAAAGGAGGTAAACATTTGGCTGTTTCATGATAACCATGAATATATTTGTACACGTTAATAAGGTCTCCTCGTAATCTTCTATACAACAATGATGGCATTTTCAGTCGTTTCAGTCTTTCCACATAAGTCAAATTACTCATATTAGGGACTCTCTTGGTGGCCCTTCTTTGGACAGATTTAATTAATTCAGCCATTTTCCATAAATGTGGGGACCATATGGGACCACCATATTCTAAACGTGGCCTGATCATGGATGTATACAATAATTTAAAAACTTCCTTGTCAATACGTTCAAATGATCTCCACATAAGTCCAGTTATTCTGTTTGCTTTTTTCACCATTTCTGTAATATGTAGCTCAAAGTTCAAGTCCTTGTCTATCCAGAATCCTAGGTCTTTTTCCGAAGATTTTATGTCGAGAGGCACTACTTGACCAGAATCAGACATTTTATATTGGAAGTCTGGATGATTTTTTCCCTAGTCTCAACACTGTGCACTTATCCCATTTTATATCCCATTTTAGAGACGACCATCAGTATATTTATTTATTTCACCGATACCAGGATATATCACTTAAATAAACAGGGTCCGGTACAACATTGAACGTTCAAAGCGGCCCTAAAGACTAGTAAAGTAGCCCAAGGGGTTACTTTGAACATTCAAAGTAACCCCCATCATTTCACTGGCACTCACAAAAACATATTATCACTCTTGCCTAACAAAAAAACGAAACAAACTTTAAGTGATAGATACACAAAAACTTACTTTGGATGTCAATTTACATTTTGCATTTGAAGATGTTTTGTGTAAGTGTATATATAGGCCCAGTCACTGTTGTGGAGACAAAAGTTCGTCTGCTATGGCAAATCTACTTACCAGCGATATCCATGTTAAAATTTGGTGGGGGACTAGGATCTTTAAAGTAACAGCAAGAAGATACCATAAATAAAATCTGTAAGACCTATGGTAAAACCTGACATATTAAAACACCTGCAAATATTATGTATAAGATACTTTTTGTATCGATTTTTTTTTTTTAATAAAGTGTTCAAAAGCCCCCCACCCCCTTTTCAAAGAAGTCACGGTTGACCGTTGATGGTATTAATAAGTTATACATTTATACTTTTATTTAGATAATAGTATGTTTTCATGTATGTACTTTATTTGTTGTAGGTTTACACGTGCCAGCTTGACTTGAGATAGATCTGACGCTTTGTATCTGGTATCAAGCATAGGCTCGATCCGCGGTCCACATCCGTGTTCGCGTTTTAGAATGTACCTTTAGCGTGAGCCTCCGGAATCACCCACCAAAGCAAGTCGTTGCCACACGTGTTTGGCCTTCGGTTTTGGTCGTCATGGTATTCATCTGAGTATAACTGTGAGTAAATGTCAATAATTGAAAAAGTCATGTCGGTTAAAATTAAATGCGGTACAAGTTGGTGGCACAAGTAAGCTTATTTTGCAGCATTTCAGGACTGGAGACGTGACAGGTGAAATCTGGGCGATAAAAAGGGAAAGTTGTAATGTCTCGCTTGCAATAACATTTCTAGCCCTAGCAAAAACACATATAAGAAAGGAAGAGGTTAGTATACTAACATGCCCAGCAGGGTATGGGCTGATAGGTACAGGGAGCGAAAGTGGACAAAGAAAAGGAGGAAGAGGAGTAGGCTTTTTGATTAAGAAGGTGGTAAAGTGACACGAGGTATGGCAAGACTCCTGGGAAGAAGACAACGAGGTGAAAAATGAAATGCAGTGGATAGGAATAGAGTCAAATGGAAATAAGGTAGCAATAGCTGTAGTGCATGTGGGTCGTGAGGGGTTACCTAATGAATGGAATGATCACATATATGATAGGATGAGAATGATGGTTAGTGACGTTCAGCAGCAGGGCTACCAGGTTATGATAGCTTGGGATTTTAACGGACACAGGAAATGGAATGAGTGGAATAGAGGGAGGGGATAGCGGAATTAATGGAAATGGAACCAGGTTACTGAATTTCACAAGGGAATTTGGTCTGAGGATAGTCAATAGGGATGTAAAATGTAAAGGAAAGTGGACATGCGCATCTGGTGAAAGGCAGACAATAATTGATTATATTTTAGTGGACAATGGAATATTTCAGATGACTCAAAACTGTGAAATAGATGATGAAGGCGAAGGGAGATTGGATATAGGCAGTGACCGCAAATGGGCCCATGTTAAGTACTCTCGGATTGCCCGAGTCCGGACATGCGCAGACGTGCTCGGATTTCGGACCACAGTCCGGACATGCGCAGACGTGCAGCCAGGCATGTAGCTGTGGGCATACCAAGCGCAAAGTTGCGACAGTGGGATAGGGCTTTTTTGGGATGTGTGTATGTGTGTGTGTGTGTGTTAATAAAGGCCACCTGACTAGCTACTAAGCTAGTCAGGACCGTGGCAAAGAATCGGGAGTACCACAGAATAATATCATGTAGCATGTGATGCAACTGAATCGCATGCCCCAAAATGGCAGTTCCACATGACATTTTGTTTGCGTGCAACTTAAGTAAGTTTTGAATAGAAGACATCGATGAGATGAAAATAGCGACTTGGATGGGGAATTACAATCAGGAAACCTTATGGTGGATAAAATGGAAGGGTGGTAGATTATTGTTCGAACGTTTTGGTATTTTGCACCCCTGACCGGTGAATTACAAGATTTCAAGTTCGAAGGAAGCCACAAATTACTGACAATTTTATGAGGGTCGGTAAGGGGTTTGCCGTACTACTGGTGTACTAGGGCTTTCTATTTACCCTACTGGCGTACTGGAAGCCCTCTTGTTTTACGTACTTCATACTATTCAAAATTGTGAAAGATTTTTATTTTCCATGCTCCTTACTCTAGAAAAATAATTACCTGTACCAGCGTACCGACCCCCCCACCCCCCTTCTTTTATGAGCGAGTAGTATTCATGTCTTCATCACTTCATTGCTTTTCATTTCCGTGCTGAATAACATTACAAGTAGCCTATTTGATTTTTGTTGGTATTGTCCCGTTGCATTTTGAACCAACAAAAAGAACAATTCCTCATGTACAAATTGTGTTAAACACCACCATGATATTTTTACTGGTACCAAGATTTGACATGATAATGAATTTTTTAACTTACTTTGGTACAATTGTTTGGTTACTGTTTCCCAAAAAATTGTACCAAAGTAAGTTAAAAAATTCATTAACATGATATTTTTGTTTTATAGAAGAAAGTGTTTTTGTTTTTCCATGCATGTGTACTGTGACTTGTTTCTTCTCCATATGGTAGTATTATACTGAACTTGAGTTCAAGTCCTACCAGATGCCATATATGGCCTGACATTAAGCTGAATCCAGGGAAGGTTGACCTTGAGGTACCATATATGGCATCTCAAGCCCAACCTTCCCTGGATTCAGCTCAATGTCATATTTTAAAATGTCTATTATTTCCTTCTGGTACTGTACATTTGACTGCATTTATTATCCACAACTATCATATAAATATAAAGGGAAGAAAAAAAATTGAAAGCAAATTTCGGATTTTTTTTTTTTTGTAAAATTGCTGTATTCAATCATTTATCATTATTCAAATGTAAAAGTGAATACAATTGGGGAGGAGGGTGAAATCCTAATTGCAAGTAGTACCTTTTTAAATGCTGAATTTTATTGACATTTTCAACAAATTAGGAAGCTGCGCTTACAAATTCTCTGATGTGCTGCAAATTTTGGTCCCTTTTCATAAATTGTATGGTCCTATATGTGCATGAATGATGCACCTGTTCAAGCCAATTTACTGAAATAGGCCTATAATTTTAAACAAAACTTTTTGCATTCTGTCATGTTAAAACTAGACATGGCTTTTTCGACCCTATGGACCTTTGCACATACGTTTTGGTCTCTTTTGGGTAAATACGAACTATAAATTTATGTGTTTCAGCTATACATACCAAGGAACATTGTCTTTGGTTGGAATTGACTTGGATTTGTTTCATTAGGACTATGCTTTGGATATTGTAATGACGCTGCCTAAGAAGAAGAGTGAAAAAACAGAACTGAAAACACTTTTGTTCTAACCTCTTCAGCATCTTCATTAAAAGAACATGAATGATCAACAACGTTTAAAATGAGTGTTTCCCTAGCTAGCTATAGTTCCATTTGAACTAAATGGCCAGGTAGTGATGACAGTTTTCCTACTTTTGTAGGAATTTTGGCTGTTTGGACCTGTTTCCCACAAATTCGGTTAATTTGAAAGTTACTTAAGTTCAGGCTAACACTGCAATTTCAGACTTTTTTATCGTTTGACAATTTCATCTCTGAGCATAGATTAATAAGTGTTGTGATGTCTATCCCAAAACAAGTTCATTGTTTTCTCTTTTTTGCATTTTCTATGGTTTAGTTTTGTTGTTGAGGGCTGGCCTCTTTTTGAGGGGTGGGGGTGGGGGGAGAGATATAATGGAAATACCATACTTTCTGCATAAGAAAGCTCGCGCTTCAAGAGGGGGACCTCTGGTGAGAGGGACCTTAAAAGAGGGGGACCATTCTATATCCTCATGATACCCCAAAACAAATTCATCATTTTCCTTTTTTTTTTTTTTTTTTTTTTGTTAGTTTTTGGCTTGGTTGTTTGTTTTGTTTATTCATGTACATTGCTCATTTATTTCATAATTAAGATAAAAAATCAAGTTCATTATTTCCAATTTTTTTGCAATATTGTTTGGTTGTGTTTTTTTTGTTTTTGTTTTTGTTTTTGTTTTTTTTTTTTTTTTTGTTTTTTTTTTTTTTTATGTTGTCTACCTTGTATACTCTGGAGAACCCCTGGATAAGTCGACTTGTGTACTATTGGGCTATCCAGTGTGAAATAAATATGTTTAAACTAATACCGCAAAACCAATTCATCATTTCCACATATTTTGCTTGATTAATTGTATTGACTTTTGTTTTGAATTTTCATGTACATTGCTCGGTTATTTCATGATGCAAACAGCACGAGTTCATTTGCTTTTTTTTTTCCTTTCTACTTGTACATTGCTCAATATTACACCCCCTAAACAAGTTGATTATTTCAATTGAACACAAAAAAAGTAAAACGTCTTTTGATGTTGGAATGCATTCACAAGGGGTTTACCAATGCAGTGTTGTTTGCAGCAACTGTTGATAATGAATTATTACACCACGTCTGACGAGATTTAGCGAGAGAAGGTTGGGATTGTTGAAGCTGGTGTAAGATTAGCAGATTTTGTCCAATTTAGACAGAGTTGGACCAAATTGGAACGGGATTTGTTTTATGAATATATAGTGGCATCGCAGGGAAAGTTTTAGTGGTAAACTCGGGCTATTTTTAGGTATTTTGAAGTAGAATGTTTGAGTGAGCGGAAATAGGACAGTTAGCGTGGGAGCCGCCATTTTGAATTCATTAGCGAGGAGTAAAATAATAAACATACAAGGTAAAATACAGTCAGCATGTCGGGTCGTGGTGTGCCGCAGAGCATGACAGGAGCAGGGCAAGGGAAGGGAACAAGAGGGAGGTGTGCTAGAGGAGGGAAGCAGGCAGGACGGGAACAGATAGGAGGGCGGGAGGAGAGGAGAGCAGAGAAAGGGACAGGAGATGGGGGAGGTAGACCGAGAGCAGGTGGCAAGTCAGATCCACTTGAAACTTGGTGGGGATGTGCCTTGGGTGGGTGTCTCCCAAGTTTGTTCAAATGGTCGTGGTCCAGTGATTTTTGGATTTTTAATGAATTTTTAGCTCAGCTGACTGTCAGTCAGCTGAGCTTTTGTGAGGGTCTGTTGTCCGTCCGTCATCCACAATTCACATTTTCGACTTCTTCTCTAAAACCATTGGCCAGATCCACTTTAAACGTGGTGGCAATGTACCTTGGGTGGGTCTCTACCAAGTTTGTTCAAATGGCCATGCTCCAGTGATTTTTGGATTTTCTATGTTTTGGGGGTTTTTTTGTTCTTTTTGGGGCAAACCTCAAAAAATCTTCTCCGAAACCGCTCACCTGATTACTTTGATATCACATAGGAACAGTCCTGGGGACTCCTTGTTCTTAATTTGTTCAACAGGTGGCGCTGCGATTTTTTTGTAATTTTTTATGATTTTTTGTGTGTTATTGCTATTTTCGACTTCTTCTCCACAAGCGTCACTCAGATAAAGCTGAAACATGGTGGATATGTTCCTGCTGCGGATTCCTTATTTTTAACGATTTTTTCAATTCGGGTACTTGTCAGGAAATGCACTTTCCTATTGTTTACCATGTTTACTGTGTAAGTCAATGGGCATTCTAATGCTAATTCACATTTTTGACTTCTTCTTCGAAAGCATCAGTCAGATTGACTTCAAACTTGGTAGCAATGTACATTGGGTGGGTCTCTACCAAGTTTGTTCAATTGGTCACGCTCCAGTGATTTTTTTGGATTTTTTATGATTTATTTTGGTTCTTTTTGGGGGCAAATCTTAAAAAATCTTCTTCTCTGAAACCGCTCATCCGATTGCTTTGATATCACACAGGAACACTCCTGGGGACTCTTACTTCTTTATTTGTTCACCAGGTGGCGCTCCAAATTTTTTGTAATTTTTTTATAATTTTTTATGTATTATTGCTATTTTCGACTTCTTCTCCACAACCGTCACTCAGATGAAGCTGAAACTTGGTGGATATGTTCCTTGTGGAAGGGTCAGTGCCTCTTTGGACATGTCGCAGTGTGATGTTACAGAGTAATTTTGTTGCAGTGTGTTAGTAGTAGAGATCAGAAGTTTTGTCTTCTGTTGGTTTTGATTTCCTCTCCTGCAAATCTGGTCTATCATAAACATGCCATACCTTAGTGGCAACGTTTGGAAATGACAGTGTATAATAATGGGCTCATTAAAGGACTGGTGTTTGCAATCTGCTCTTACTTAATTGTTTCTTTGATTGATCTAACATTTTTGGAGAGTATATAGATTTTAGCACAATCAGGACCACTTTTTATGGGTTCAATTTTTACCTCACCTGATGTTGTGGTGGTTAGGCATCTGTTGTCCGTCTTCACGTTTCACATTTTTGACATCATCTCCAAAACTGTCAGCCAGATTCACTTCAAACTTGGTGGGGATATATCTTGGTTATGTCTCTGCCAAGTGCGTTCAAATGGTTATGCTCTAGTGATTTTTTTTGATTTTCAATGAATTTTGTGCAAATCTCAAACCACTCACCCAATTGCTTCAAAATTGCATTGGGCCACTTCTGGGGAACCCCATGAAATTTACTGTTCACTTGAGATCTATTTTGAATTAGGACCTTGATGTTGCACATGTTAATAACATTTCTCTATGAAGGTCGACCTTGACCTCAATTCTGAGGTCGCAGTGCAACATGCATCAATTTTACTCTTCACTCTTAACTTGAGAACTACTTGATCTGGGACCTTGATGTTGCACATGTTGGTGTTCTTCCATGGAGGTCAGACTTACTCCGTACATGGGTGACCTTGATCCTATCCCAAGTTCAAAGTGCCACAAGTGTGATGATTGGATCTCTAGGTCAGCTGAGCATGGGCTGTTCACACAGCCCTCTTGTTGTTCTTTTTTGGGAAAATCTTAAACAATCTTCTTCTCTGAAACTGCTCACCCAATTCCTTTCATATCATACAGGAACACTCCCTGGGACTCCTAGTTCTTAATTTGTTCACCAGGTGGCGCTGCAATTTTTTTTCTAATTTTTTATGAATTTTTGTGTGTTATAGCTATTTTTGACTTCTGCTCCAGAACCGTCACTCAGATTAAGCTGAAACATGGTGGATATGATCCTTGTAGAGGGGTCAAACAAAGTTGTTCACTATGTGGGAATGCTGCGGATTCCTGATTTTTACCTCAGCTGATTTGTCAGTCAGCTGAGGTTTTTTGAGGGTCCATCGTCCGTCCGTTCGTCGTCCACAATTCACATTTTCGACTTCTTCTCAAAAACCGTCAGCCAGATTCACTTCGAATTTGGTGGAGATGTGCCTTGGGTGGGTCTCTACCAAGTTTGTTCAAATGGTGACGGTCCAGTGATTTTTGGATTTTTAATGAATTTTTTTGTTCTTTTTTTGGTTTATCTTCAAAAATCTTCTTCTCCGTAACCGCTCACCCAATTGCTTTGATATCACACAGGAACTCTCCCTGGGACTCCTAGTTGTTAATTTGTTCACCTGGTGGCGCTGCAATTTTTTATGAATTTTTGTGTGTTGTAGCTATTTTCGACTTCTTCTCCAGAACCGTCACTCAGATTAAGCTGAAACATGGTGGATGTGTTCCTTGTAAAAGGGTCAAACAAAGTTGTACACTATGTGGGAATGCTGCGGATTCCTGATTTTTAACGATTTTTTCAATTCTGGTACTTGCCGGTCAATGCAGCTTTCCTATTGATTACTATGGAAGTCAATGGGCATTCTAATGCTAATTCACATTTTCGGCTTCTTCTCCAAAACCTTCATCCAGATTAACTTCAAACTTGGTGGCAATGTACGTTGGTTTTATTCAAATGTCATGCGCCAGTGATTTTTAGCTCAGCTGACTTGTCAGTCAGCTGAGCTTATCTTATGATCCTCCGTCCGTCGTCCGTCCGTCGTCCGTCAACAACTTACATTTTCGACTTCTTCTCCGAAACTGTCAGCCAGATCCACTTCAAACTTGGTGGGGATGTGCCTTGGGTGGGTCTCTACCAATTTTGTTCAAATGGTCACGGTCCATTGATTTTTGGATTTTTAATGAATTTTTTTGTTCTTTTTTGGGCAAATCTTAAATCTTTTTCTCTGAAACCGCTCACCCAATTACTTTGATATCACACAGAAACACTCCCTGGGACACCTAGTTCTTAATTTGTTCACCAGGTGGCGCTGCAATTTTTTTCTATTTTTTTATGAGTATTTGTGTGTTATAGCTATTTTCGACTTCTTCTCCAGAACCGTTACTCAGATTAAGTTGAAACATGGTGAATATGTTCCTTGTAGAAGGGTTAAACAAAGTTGTTCACTATGTGGGAATGCTGCAGATTCCTGATTTTTAACGATTTTTTCCATTCGGGTACTTATCGGTTAATGCAGCTTTCAATGAGTATTCTAATGCTAATTCACATTTGCGACTTCTTCTCCACAACCGTCATGCAGATTAACTTCAAACTTGGTGGGGATGTACCTGGGTGGGTGTCTACCAAGTTTGTTCCAATGGTCATGTTCCAATGAATTTTGTTTTTTGTATAATTTTTTTTTTCAAAAATCTTTACAAAAGTTTTAACATGGGAATTTCTTGTAATGGTTATAACTTAAATAATTTTGGCCAGATTTACTTCAAACTAGGTGGGGATGTGCCTTGGGTGGATCTCTACCAAGTTTGTTCAAATGGTCACGCTCTATTGATTTTTGGAATTTTTATGATTTTTTTTCGTTTTTTGGGGGCAAACCTTAAAAACTCTTCACCTGTGAAACTGCTCACCCAGTTGTTTTGATATCGTTCATAGACACTCGCAGGGACACATAGTTCCCAATTTGTTCACCAGGTGGCACTGCAATTTTTTCTAATTTTTTTTATGAATTTTTTATATGGTTTTGTTATTTTTCACTTGTTCTCAGAACTGTCACTCAGATTAAAGTGAAATGTGATGGATATGTTCTTGTGGAAGGGTCAAACAAAGTTGTTTACTAGGTGGCACTGCTTTAGATTCCTGATTTTTAAGTATTTTCAACTCGGGTACTTATCGATCAATGCAGCTTTCCTATTGATTACTATGGAGGTCTATGGGTATTCTAGTGCTAATTCACGGGACAACTGACACAAAATTTACTGTTTACTTGATAACTTGAGATCTGTTTTGAGGTTGCACATGTTAATGTTTTTGTATGAAGGTCATGCTCAGACAGTACATGAATGACTTTGACCTCATTTCTGGGGTCACAGTGCAACACACATGAATTTTACTCTTCATTATAACTTGAGAACTACTTGAACCTTGATGTTGCACATGTTAGTGTTCTTTTATAATGGTCAGACTTAATCAGAACATGGGTGACCTTGATCCTTTCCCAAGTCCATAGATCTGCAAGTGTGATGAATGTCAAGATCAGCTCAGCATGGGCTGTTCACACAGCCCTCTTGTTTTATTTTGAATGAATTTTTTTGTTCTTTTTTTTTGGACAAATCTTAAAAGATCTTGTAAGTCAATGGGCATTCTAATGCTAATTCACAGGACAACTGACACGAAATTTACGGTTTACTTGATAACTTGAGATCTGTTTTGAGTTAGCTACACATGTTAATTATTCTGTATGAAGGTCATGCTGAGACAGTACATGAATGACCTTGACCTCGTTTTTGGGGTCACAGTGTCACATACATGAATTTTACTCTTCATTATAACTTGAGAACTACTTGAACTTTGATGTTGCACATGTAAGTGTTCTTCTATAAAGTTCAGACTTACTCAGAACATGGTGTCCTTGATCCTTTCCCAAGTTCATAGAGCTGCAAGTGTGATGAATGTCAAGATCAGCTGAGGCACGGGCTGTTCACACAGCCCTCTTGTTAACGATTGTTTTCAATTCGGGTACTTATCAAAGTTATCAGTCAATGCAGCTTTCCTATTGATTACTATGGAAGTGAATGAGCATTCTAATGCTAATTCACATTTTCGACTTCTTCTCCAAAACCGTCATTCAGGTTAACTTCAAACTTGGTGGCAATGTACCTTGGGTGGGTTTCTGCTAGGTTTGTTCAAATGGTCACGGTCCAGTAATTTATTTATTTATTTTTAATGATTTTTCTTGGGGGGGGGTGGACAAATCTTAAAAAATCTTTTTCTCCGAAAACGCTTACCCAATTGCTTTGATATCACACAGGAACACTCCCTGGTACTCCTAGTTCTTAATTGTTCACCAGGTGGCGCTGCAATTCTTTTCTAATTTTTTTTATGAATTTTTGTGTGTCATAGCTATTTTCGACTTCTCCAGAACCGTCACTCAGACTAAGCTGAAACATGATGGCTATGTCCCTTGTGGAAGGGTCAAACAAAGTTGTTCACTTCTGGGAATACTGCAGATTCTTGATTTTTAACGATTTTTTTCAATTCGGGTACTTATTGGTCAATGCAGCTTTCCTATTGATTACTATAGAAGTCAATGAGCATTCTAATGCTAATTTACATTTTCGACTTCTTCTCTAAAACTGTGATACAGATTAGCTTCAAACTTGGTGGTAATGTACCTTGGGTGGGTTTCTACCGGGTTTGTACAAATGGTCATGCTCCAGTGATTTTTGGATTTTTTTATGATTTTTTTTTCAAGAATCTTAACACAAGTTTCAATAGGAAAGTTTAAGATGGGAATTTCTTGTTATGGTTATAAATTAAATAATGTGGGCCAGATTTACTTCAAACTTGGTGGTGATGTGCCTCGGGTGGATCTCTACCAAGTTTGTCCAAATGGTCACGCTCAGTTGATTTTTTGATTTTTTAATGAATTTTTTTGTTCCTTTTTGGGGGCAAACTTTAAAAACTCTTCTCCTCTGAAACCCAATTGCTTTGATTTCGTAAATAGACACTCCCAGGGTCACCTACTTCCCAATTTGTTCATGAGGTGCCGCTGCAATTTTTTTCTAAATATTTTATGAATGTTTTGTATGGTTTTGCTATTTTTCACTTGTTCTCAGAACCGTCACTCAGATTAAGCTGAAATGTGATGGGTATGTTCTTGTGGAAGGGTCAAACAAAGTTGTTTACTATGTGGCACTGCTTTGGATTCCTGATTTTTAAGGATTTTTAATTTGGGTACTTATGGGTCAGTGCAGCTTTCCTATTGTTTACTATGTAAGTCAGTGGGCATTCTAATGCTAATTCACAGGACAACTGACACGGAATTTACTGTTTACTTGATAACTTGAGATCTGTTTTGAGTTAATACTGTGATACTGCACATGTTAATGTTTCTGTATGAAGGTCATGCTTAGACAGTACATGAATGACCTTCACCTTGTTTCTGGGGTCACAGTGCAACATACATGAATTTTACTCTTCATTATAATTTGAGAACTACTTGAACCATGATGTTGCACATGTTAGTGTTCTTGTATAAAGGTAAGACTTACTCAGAACATGGGTGACCTTGATCCTTTCCCATGTTCATAGAGCTACAAGTGTGATGAATGTCAAGATCAGCTGAGCATGGGCTGTTCACACAGCCCTCTTGTATAGTTTAAATTTTTATGTTTACATAGGTCTACATAGGTATTCTTTGACTTCCAGATGTCACAGAATTTCATCTAAACCATGAAGTTTTTGGTTTGGGGTTATTGCAATCCTAGAAGGTAGGACTAATTTTGTGCATGAGGTCATGGGACCTAATTATCTTACAGAAATGATTTATGTAAGTTAATTGTCATCATATTTTGTGACAGTTTGGTAAAGATTAATGCTGACAAAAATGAACCTTGTGTCAGCTTATACATGCTAGTGAAGGTTCTCTTGTGTTACTGGCATGGCACATGTGCATCAGCCAGAATAAAGCAGCATAGTATCTAGTGCATGGGCAAACTGATAATGTTGATTGTGACATGATTACAGTATATTCATACCATAGCATGACAGATCGCATGTCCGATTGCCTGGGAGAAGTAAAAAGGGTAGCTTTTGAATTACGTGCCCTGTCAGACAAGTAGAAAAATTTCCCTCTCAAAAATTCCTGTCTAGAAAAATGGAGAAAACAACTACAGTCAGTGCCTTTGAGACTCGCAAAAGGTTGGCGATTACTGCAGTCCCAAGTGTACACACCAATGCAGCCATGTGCGTATGGACGCCAATAGGTGATAAAAATACCTAAGTAAACATTCCATGTTCAAACAATAGCTTGGTCAGCAGTTGTATTCAACAGGACTTGGCTACCTACTTGATTTCTGTCAAAACAAGCACGTATTGTCACTGTTCGTGTTGTTTAATGTGATTACGAGATCAAACTTGAAGGTATCGGCAGTAACGCCCATAATTGGAGCAGGGTCACAGCAACTAACCATCAGTCTGATCTGCCTCAACGATATCAAAACAGAGTGTAAAAAACATTAAAGTTTGCATGATGCCATGAGTTGACTTCCCAGGCAAGAACAACACGCAACTGCCAGTCACACACAAGTGACAGTGTGGTCATGGAGTAGATCTGGGGTGAACTGAGCATCATCACAGGTCCCAGTCTCATGGACTGATTTGGGACACATTTGGCACTTCCCTCTATCCCCAACCTTTGCCTATTTACCTGTTAATCCAAAGAATTGTTGGTATCCACACTTGAATCATTATTTTCGCATGCTGCAATATAAACAAAGCTTCCCGTTTGTGTGTTCCCTCCATAAATTATGGAAGATTCACACATGTTCACAGGGCACAAGCCATGTTGAACACCCTTGCGTTGCATGTGGCTCCAATCCACAATGGTGACAATTTTCAAATACATGTCGGGTGTGCCCAACAATGTCGTGCTGGAGCCAAGTAGTATTAAATATTGAATTTTCCATGTCCTTTCTTAATACCTCCTACAAAATTTTGAACTGTGATGCAGCGTCTTGAAATAATCGATACAACTATTGATAAAAAGTTAAAACAACTTCCTATAATCGATGACGAAAAATGGAAATGACCCCAGCACTACAAGTTATATTCAGACAAGTAGATTTTGCATATGGGCAAGTGGATTTTGATAACCACTTGCCCTGCGGACCAGTGATTTTTTTAAAAAATGTTGAGCCCAGCATACAATAAGAACTTGCTGGCATTTGTGTTGTATATGAGAATATCAATTTGTTTGAATCTTACCCATTGAAAATTAGGTCACCTTTTGTATTTTTTGACTAAAATTATTTTTGGAAAGTTCAGACTCCTGGTTTATAAAATTGTGGTCAGGGTTTGATTTACTGGTAGTCTGGTGATCCACAGACACCCAACAGAAGTTAACTCATTCCACCCTGATGACGCTTTTTCCCGCTAATATCTAAATGTCGTCTGCTAAATGTATTTTACTAATTTAGGGATTATTTTTCAATATTTTGGATGAAACTTGCATGGAAGATCATTCCAAATTATGTGCCCATGGTCAACAGCTTTCCTTGGCGCGCTCTGGGCGCAATGCGCCCAGAGCGCGCCAAGGAAAGCTGTTGACTCAGTCTTCTATCAGGGTGGAATGAGTTAAAAATCACCACCATAGCTTATAGTGGGAGTCTGTTTGACCACCAAAAATTTGGGTGCTGCAATATTTATTGTGGCTGTTTCATCATGGTCATTGATTTTACTCAATGTCATAATAACACAAAATTAGGTCTATACCATGTATGAGCATTACATTCATTCACTAAAAATAATGTAGAAATACACACTTTGATAGGTGACCACCAAAATGTTAGAAGGACCACCAGATGTTACCAGCTGGTGGTCCCTTTTGGCTACCAGCTAAAAATCTTAAAATCTACCCCTGGTGATAATTGTCTCTGTTGATGCCATTGAGTATCATTTTTCAGAGCTTTGAAGATTTTGTGAAACTGGTTCAGCCCAATTGTAAGAACAGTAAAAATTTACATCAAATAAATCACAGATGCCTAAGTAAACCCTGTGTATATATCATGCAATGTTTCATGTTACACAAGAGCTATAGGACATCATTTACCTTCATGCACTGTTCTAGCTGACGACCCTTGCACCGTTAAATGGTTTAAAAAATACTTTTCATGTTCACTCTTTGACCTTAAGTGAGAAGCACATGTTGAAATCAAAATATTTTTGTACCGGGGCAATAATCTTTGGATAATTACGCTGATTGAACGAGATGTGGATGTACTTCAATGGCAGATATAATCAATTGGGAAACATGAAGTTTGCAACATTTCCCTGGAGGAGCGTCATTATGATCTAACGAGTCTAATCAGGAAACTGACTGGGGTTTTATTGTAGATGGGGAAACTTATTTGTGTATTTGATTTGAGCAATTAAGTGGGCTGTCCTTCTGTAGATCCAGTACACTTGCCCATTGGTGTATCCCCATGACATGATTCCTGATTACATCATACTGAGCTTCCTATATATGTGTATCTGTTGATAAATTGCTCTTTTTTTAACACAGTGACGGCGGCCATTGTCTGGTTCATTTTTAGCCAAGTCTAAATCCACATATATGTGACTCAAGTAGTAAATATATGTTAATTATATGCGAATCTTGCACACAAATACAATATATTACAGTGATATTCAATAAGTTCTGGTGTTTGTTTATAGTTTAAGATCAAGCTGGGCACAATAGAATTTTGGGGATGTTCAGGGAAATTCAGATGAGTATAGAAGTAAGAGCTGGTGTTTGCTAAGACATGTTATAGTTTTCATGGCAACATAGGAAAAAAAAAACACTGATGTCATATAGTACCAGTTTCAACATTTTTAATTCAGTAGACATGTGATTGAGCTTACACTATATGTGTGCCACCTGTAACCAATTGTCTGTGTTTGCATTTTCACTGCTTGTGGTCCAAATAGCTTCAGACTTGATCAATGTTTTTCAGTGTCTGGCTGCATGCCAAGCTTTTGTGTCATTTTTTTGTAACTTTGGAGACTTTTATCCTCGTATTAAATAATTATGTTTCACTCTAAACACAAAAGCAAGGCTTTGGTGTGTGTTTTTGCTATTTTTATCTTTTTCAAATATGGCCTGTATGCCATACTTGACTGATTTTTTTTCCTTTGGAGATTTTCAAGCCATCAGCTCAACAAATGACTGTCACATTCCTCTTGGTTATTGATTTATGTAAAGGTTCCAGTTATTTTATGGTTTAAATTGGCTGCATCTGAAGCTGGATAGTCTTTGACCAGTGGCCTGCATGGCTGTATATTTTCCCTATTAACATTTGAAAAGGATAGGTAAGAAAGACTGACATGATCACTTATCAGATAAAGGCATAGGGATTTACCGTGGGAGACGATTTCATGTGCGGCAGATCATTGGAATTGACAGTGCCAGAGTCACCGCCCTGACACCCGCCGTTACAGCAGGCGTCATGCGTCTTAATTTAACACCAGGCTTTGGTACCGGAGAAAGGGTCAAGTAAATGAAAAATCTGTTTTGAGTGAGATGCTTTTATAAAAATGAGTATAGTGCTTTAAAGTTGTGAGTCATTAATTGCCTACTGGGCCCAATAATAACCTATTGATCCAATCCTGATTTTTACCGCCTCCACATGAACAAAATTCCTTTCTTATGCATGCAAGTAGAGTTAGGTAGCAGAGGCAGGCTGGCAGACATAGAGTTGCTGAAGAATAAACCGGAATGGAGAACTTAACGTTTGTAGCTTATTGGTATGCTTTTTTTGTATAGCAGTGCAGTGGAGATCTGGGAAAACTGCCATATGAAAGGGGTGGTCTTACACCGGGGGGGGGGGGGGGGGGGGGGGGGGGGGGAGCAGTCAGAAAGATGTTGATGCTGTAAATCATACCAATAGTCAAAGTACAGCTGCCACTGAGCACTTTATTGGCAGGCAATGGAGGGACCACTGTATGGCTAAGGCATAACCCAGGATCATGTGGAATGAGTGGTCATCCAGACACTCAGCCTGCACCAAGGAGGGTGACTTTTTCAAGGTCACAAAAATCAAAACATAATCTTTAAAAGGAAAAGTTTCATTCACCTTGATGCAACAATCAGTGTGCAGTGAGACTGGCAACTTTGCATCACAATTACCCATTTAATTTTTTCATAAGTACATTAAACCTTTATATCTTCTGATAACTACATATCCATAGATTTGTATCCATAGAGTTTTTTTTTTGCAGGATTGGAATTTTTTGAGATTTTATAGCATTCTTTATGACTTGGTAAGATTTTCACATTTTTCGTGCAAAAGTCACACAAATTTTTTTTTTTTTTTTGCAGTTGAAATCAGAAGAAATTTAAAATATATACCCATGTCCAGGATCGAATTCAATGGTTTGTCCTGAGATAGCATAAATAAAAATTTTTTAAATTTTTAATTTAGTCCTGACAGGTTGTTCATTTTCTTTCTATAAATGGCTCCAAAAGTCACGGAGGGGTTGTCAGAAAAACAATCCTGGGAACGTTCCTGGATATGATATTTTCCTTTTAACGTCCGTTGATTTTAATGTGATAGGGCAATTTGTACCTTTGTGAGGCCAGATACAAATTGTAGAGGTTGAGCAAAAAACGAGAAAATCGCATTGAAAGAAAAAGTTGCGAATGCTTACCCAGTAATGTCTGTAATCTGACACATACTCATTTCTTCTGTCCTGTGTTTTAATTATTGTGTGAAATAAACTTTTATCTTTACCTCTGTGACGTCATTAAAGAAAACTATATTTTGTGGCTTAAATCTTGACTTTTTTTAGCTCTGTTGACTTGTCAGTCAGCAGAGCTTATAGAATCTGTTTCCTCCATCGTCTGTCCGTCCGTCCGTCTGTCTTTGGACTTTTTATATTTTCGACTTCTTCTCAAAAACCGCTATATAGAATGTTTTGATTTTGCACATGGACGATCCCCAGGTGGACCTCTACCAAGTTTGGGAAGGAGATGATGATGCAATAATTTTTGTATTTTTTATGAATTTTTAAAATTTTTTTTTGAAAAAAATTAAAATTTCTTCATCTTAAGAACTACGAAGCCAATTGCTTTGATATTGCACATAGGTTCATCTGGGGTCAACTAGTTCTTATTTTGGCCACCAGGTGGCGCTGTGATTTTTTCCTATTTTTTTATGAATTATTGCCTGTTAAGGCTATTTTCGACTTCTTCCCCAGAACGGCTAAACAGAATTGCTTAAAATTGTATCAGAATATAGTTGGACATTAGACAATGAAAGTTTGCGAAAATAATATGGATATGTTAATCTTAGGCAAAGGTATGGGATATCAAACTTCACAACTGTAAGGAAGTGCTGCAGCTGTATATATATATATATATATATATGGCAATAGAGTGCATATATTACACTATTGTATTTACCCTTTTGACTTCTTGTCAAAAACCGCTGTATGGAATGTTTTAATTTTGCACATGGATGTTGCCCAGGTGAACCTCTTCCAAGTGTGCGAAGGAGATGAAGATGCAATAATTTTTCTATTTTTAATGAATTTTTTCATTTATTTTTTGAAAAAAAATAAAATTTCTTCATCTCAAGAACTACCTGGCCAATTGCTTTGATATTGCACATAGGGTCACCTGGGGTCAAGTAGTTCTCATTTTGGCCACCAGGTGGCGCTGCAATTTTCCCCTATTTTTTTATGAATTTTTGCGTGTTAAGGGTATTTTCGACTTCTTCTCCAGAACAGCATGATAGAATTGCTTAAAATTTTATCAAAATATAGTTGGACATTAGCCAATGAAAGTTTGCGAAAATAATGTGGATATGTTAATTTTTGACAAAGTTATGTGATATCAGACTTTGTGACTGTAAGTGAGTGCTGCCCCCTTACACCGGCAGCCATTGAAAGAGCAAGGTATGTCAATTGATAATACATGTACTACCATCAGCAGAGCTTATAGAATCTGTTTGCGCCCGTCCCTCCGTCCTTCCGCAAAATTTATTTTAAGGACAAACTTTGCTACCACTCTACATACATGTATATAGCTGTATAAATCTAGACTGCAGTCCATGTGTTCCAAGACTGTAAAAGCAGATCCCAGTCAGCAGAGCACAAGATCATCATGATCCTCTTGTTTAACTTGGGATCTCCATGCTTGGCTTCTTTGGGTGTGGGTTCACATGCAGCTTTCCATATTTGGGGCCCAATAAGTGGATTGTACAAGTGTTTTAACATCAATAGAGAATTTCAAAGTAATCAGAACAATGGTAGTGATTAGTCTGAACTGGCCCATTCTTCTCTCCATGGCTAATGGTTTCCTGTGAGTGACCCTTGTCAATGGCTCAATTGGTCTCCAGGGGTCATGAACTAATGACTGTGCAAACAATGACATGGTTCATTATCATACCCATGCAAACAAACCCATGTGCCCAGCACTGCGTAAACTTTTCCATGTAAACAGAAGTTTTGAGATCAATTATCTCATATAAATTTTATGTTATGAGGTCACATAGAAATTACAAAAATGTGCAGTGTTACAGTAGCTACAATTTGTGTCCAACATGATCAAAATTGGATGGAAATTGACTGAGTTATGGCTGGATGAATATTTCAAACGTACAAATGACCTTGACCTTTGACCTTTAGAGGTCACATGTAAATTGCAAAAGTGTGCAGTGTTACAATATATACAATTTGGGTCCAACATCATCAAAATCGAATGAATACTTTGGAAGCCAGAAGCAATTGAATTTTCTTAATTGCCCTAATTTGCATAATTTTCAAAATCTTGACTATTCAGAACGATGTGCAAAACTTCACTGCAGGTGCTATAGCCATGCAAAGTTTGAAGGTTTTAGCTTGCACGGTGTTTGAGTTTAAGACGACGCAAAAATCAGGCGGAAAGAATGAAATAAAGAATATTGGGTAAAACAATATGTCTGTGTTCACACACAGACATAAAAAGTGTTATAACATTTTTAATGCCCGGTTTTGCTATCAACACACGACTTTCAAAGTGAGCTTTATTCATACATATCAAGAAATGCATACTCATTTCAGAATCCCATGTATTTTGACCGTATATATTTGTTATTTTCATTAAATTAAATCAATCCTGGTCGGCAAAAGAAATACCCATGTGAAGCTGCCTGCAGATCGATCAGGTGTCGAACAAAACTGCACAAAAAGAACTTAATATTTTAGTCTGCCTGAAGCAAGCTGGTCCTTCTGTACACCTAAGCACCTATATACGTTTTACATAAGTTATTAATCGTAAAATGGATCTTTTCTAACTTCCGTACCCCTGCATCGGATTTCCACATGCTCCTAGTGGTCCAGAATGGACTGCGCAGTGACCATAACTGGATGAGAGTGTCCATTAACATGAAATACCAAAGAAGAAACCGAGGGGGAACTGAATGGGTGTGGAATATTAAGGAAGAAACAGACTGGGCAGGGTATCAAGCAAGTCTAAAAGTTGAATTGCAGGAATGGAAGAATAGATTTGAGGATGAGGGAGAAGTACAGGAAATAAATGGGGACCTGACCAGAAGAATTCTTAAGGTAGCGCAGGAGAAGATAGGTAGAAAGAAAGTCCCAGTTGAAAACCTAGGGTATAGAGTAGACCCAGAGCTGAAAGGAGCCATAAAAAGAAAGAGGGTTAAAAATAGAGCATGGAGATTAGCAAGGAAAAAACGGGTACTCACAAGGTGATATAGAAGAAGCTAAGAGACAGTATATGGAATGTAGAAGGATTGTAGCAGAGATGAAAGTAGAGAAGAGGGCCAGCAATAATGAACAAATGACAAGGAAAAAATGGCGAATGGGGGGGGGGAGGGTCAGTCATCTTTTGGAAACAGGTTAATCGGCAAAAACAGAATAAAGCAGTGGAAATCATGCACAGAGGGAAAAGTACTGATAACAAGGAAGAAATACAGGAAGCCTAAAGGGAGCATTGGAAAGAAGTCAATAGCCCACAGTGGGGTCAAGGAACAGTACCAGGGTGTCAAGCAGAGTACACACAGGATCAATGGGATCCAGAGATGTGTTGTAGGGTCAGAAAGATAGAAGTTAAATTAGCAGTAGAACAGATGAGGTTAAGTAAAGCCCCAGGACCAGATGATATTTTGACAGAATTCATAAAGAGAGGGCCAGAAGAAATTGAAGATAGTTTACAGTTGCTTTTCAATAGGGTCATTGAGAAAAGACAAGTACCAAAGGAATAGAATAGAGTAAGGATTTCATATATCCCAAAGAAGGGCCCAGGAGGTCAATTGGATCAGTGTAGGGGCATTGCGATTTCATCAAATGTGGGTAAAATTTTCAGTAGGATAATGTACCGGAGACTACGTAGAATAGTTGAAAGGCTCGGACTTCTGGGGGAAATTCAGAATGGATTCAGACCAGGTAGAAGGGTAGGTGACCACATCTTTACATTGACCCAGGTGTTAGAACTGGCAAGACAAAAGCAGAAGAAAGTCTTCATGGATTTCTTAGATGTGAGGAAAGCATATGACAAGGTATGGAGAGATGCTCTATGGGAAAAACTGAGTGGACTGGGATTTAGTGAAAATTTTCTAGAAATTCTAAAAGCGCTCTACAAAGATGTAGACTGTACACTTTCAGCAGGAAAGGTAGAAGTAGAGAATGCAAGTCTGAATATAGGCCTAAAGCAGGGGTGTGTGCTGTCCCCAATTTTGTTCGCTTTGTATGTTAAGGAGTTGGGGGATCAGTTGATGGAGTGTGATAAGGGCATAAGGGTAGGTGATCAAAAAATTCCAGGTCTATTCTTTGCAGATGACATTGTACTTATGGCAGAGTCCCAGAAAGAACTACAAGAGATGCTGAACATAGCAGGGGAATACGGGAATAAATGGAGGTTAGAATTTAGTAAGGATAAGAGTAAAATGATGCTCTTGGGAAGAAACCAGATGGAAATAAAAAATGGAGAATTGAGCAGTTCCAAATTCAAGAAGGTTGGGAAAAGTGAATGAAATTGGGGAGGTTGATGAGTATGAATACCTAGGTGTTAAGATAAAAGCAACAGGTAAAGGCATGATTAGGTATCAGGTGGAGAAGATTAAAAAGAAAGTGACAAAAGGAATGATTAAAGCTACTGCACTGAACAGTTTCAACAGAGCATACATGGCAAGAGTATTATGGGATAGAGTTGCAATACCAGGAATGATGTATGGGTTAGATGTGATTTCAGTGAGTGAGGGAGATATCAAGGGAAAGGAGAAAGCACAGAATGTTATGGGGAAATGGATACTAGGAGCACCACCATGTACAGCAACAGAAGCACTCCTAGGATAGTTTGGATGGAAGAAAATCACAGATAGAATTGCCAAAGCTAAGTTAAAGTACTGGGGTTATTTACAAGGAATAAGTGAAGACAGGTGGTGCAGGAAAGTTTACAATGAGGTAGCCAGGGAAAAAAACAAGATGGGTCAAAGACATAGAGGGGTTAGCAGAGAAATATGAACTAAAAGGATACGATGAGGTGGATGATTGGAAAGTATACATAGGTAAGACTGTTACAGAGGGTTGGACAGAAGACTGGAAAACAGGAGTCATGGAAAAAAGTGCATTGAAGGCATACAAGGTATTAGAAGGTTGTGAGAAGGATAACACAAAGAACTGTTTTACCGATAGCGTCCCAGATTGTAATGCTGAAACATTGTCTCTGAAGGAAGAAAGAGAAATTTAGAAGAAACAATATGCATGTGTTCACACACACACTAAATGATGCAAGCTATGGGAGAAGAGCACCATGTCCATGTACATGATGCAATTTGGGGGAGACAAGCACAATAGGGGCGTGCATATTAATGACTGTTTTTCCAAAGCAGATATGCATTTAAACCAGTAACAACATGTCCACAGCTTGTGTATGAGTTTGGTTTACCTTTGCATGTGAAGCAGAATTTGATTTCAGTTTGTCTTATGTTTGTGGCCACTTCAATAGGAAGCTATGCATCTGTTAGATACTTAGCAAACTGCACTGTTGTCAATTGTGTGAAGAGATGTACCCAAATCTGTTTATAGGGAGAAATGCTGAAGGTGTGTGGGGGTAGGCTGGCAGCCAGGACCATTCAGGTCACCAGACAAGTGGGCGGTGTGTCATACTCCCAGGCTTCAAGAACAGGTGAGGACACTTACAGCTGTCTGTTCTTTGTTGCCCTTTTACAGTGTTTTTCCAGGCACTCTTTGGCAAAGAAATTCGTAGATGGACATTAATGTAGAAAACATGCACATGTCAAGTATGATGACCCTCTCCTAGGTGACTAGAAAAATAATATTTGAAGGTATTTTTAACTGACCTTCATCTACTTCTCAAGGTCACCAAGTCATTTATGTGAAATCAATTTTCTGTGTGATTACTGAAGAACTGAACAAAACTTTGGGATGCTGTGTAGGATTATACAACTGGGTGAGACCTACACAGACATGCAGGTTGGCATTTTATCTGGGTGACCTTGACCTAATTCTCTCAGGTCTCGGAGTTATTTAATGTGAATTAAGTTTCCATGCAATGATAATGTGCTATCAGTTTAATGTCCTTCAGAGACAAAATGATCCACAGGGAGATATTTGATTTTGTTTTGCGTAATCAGTACCTTCCGGTTCTGCCTACTTTTGATCTCTTCCCAAAGGTAACGTAAATGGATCTTTCCTATTCATTACTATGCAAGTCAATGGGCATTCTAATGCTAATTCACATTAAAATGAATTTTTCTTCAGGCAAATCTTAAGACATTTTATTAGAAAAACTTCTCAATGTCATATGCACTCAGCTAAAACTCAACGTAGGTCTAGTCAGTTGCAACTTTGATTTTGTGTACAAGCTTAAGTCAGTTGAGCAAGGGCTGTTCACTCAGCCCTCTAGTTTCGTGTCAGTCATCAGATTCTATGTCAGCATGACATAGGCGCACAGACATATTGCTTTTAAAATGTTAATTGTCACATTAAACACCCAAGACCACACACAATCAATAACATAACTTTGAACATTGAAATTTTGTCAAGTGAAATACTATTGATATTTGCCAGTGAGGACACAGTGCTGTCACTTCTTGCTCTTTTTTTACAGGACGTGGCTACTGTTCATACATTTTTTATATTGGCTGCTGGCTGTTTTTCTGAGTCTTTGTTTAAATCTTTCATCCTTTGTGGCAAATAGCTTACAAGCACCAGGAAACTGTCATTAGCTTTAACATTTTGACCTCAATTACATGTCAAAAGAAAACATTGTTTTTCAGGATTGCAGCACACTCCAGGTCAACAGCTTTCTGCAGGAACCACAGGAGGAGGAGGGAGGGTGAGAGAGACAGAGTAGATTTAAATATTTCAATATTGGGCTGAAGGGGAAAGATTTGTGGCCTTTAACCCTTTCCCCCTTAAAGTTAAACCGGCCAAAACCGGCTGTTGGTCAAATGTCGTCTGCTTCAGCGTGTTCAACTGATTTCAACAGCAATGAAAAAACAATTTGACTGAGAATTGAAGATGTGACCTGTCAAGACAACATGACCCAAGTCAACAGCTTTCCTCGGCATGGGTTGGGCACTTAGTGCCCAACCCATGCCGAGGAAAGCTGTTGACTCACTGTTAATATAAGGGGGAAAGGGGTAAGAAATGGGGAGCAGACAAGGTGGTGTGAGTGCTTGTCTCTTCCCCTAGAGGAAAAGCCACAGACTCAGTCATATTCTGACCAGGAAAGGGTTAACCTTGCATGCAAAAGAGAACTAAAACATAGAACAGTCATGTATTTATATTGTTGTGTACCATTTGTGTTGCAGGCAATGGAATTAAGTGTGCAAATCAACAGAATCTGGTATGTACATCACAACCAGTGGAGGGAAGCCTTGGTCAGTCTGGCAGTTTTCAGTGGGGGCCACCAGCTCAAATCCTGCAGAAGTGCATGAAGTCAGTGACTGCAACACAAGCTGTGTTCTACCAGGCAACATGGAGAGCTGGACCAGTGCTGCAGCTCAAGAACACACAGGGACAGTACAAAGAGTACTGGCTCCCTTCTCACATAACAAACAGTTCTAAAAATACAATTCTGGATCCAGCAATGTTCAGGGTACTGGAGTTACCGTCAGGTCAGAGTGTTATTTTGGAGAAAATAACACCTCCATGTACACAAGCCACCCCTAAGACTGACCCCAATCCACTGCAGCATAGGAGAGACCAAGGAGCTCCTCCCCTGCAGAAAGTCTGTTTGCCATGGCTGGTGACAATTCGTCATAAAAAGATGAAAAAACACAAACTTAAAAAGTTGCGGAAAAGAATGTTATTCGTCCGCCGCAAACGCAAACATTTTAAGCGAAAAAGGAGAGAACTGGCAATCCAAGCCAAAGAGCGGGAGTTGGGGCAGATAGCAGAAGAGTTTGATGCCCAGAAGTCAGTGGCGGAGAGGATGGCTCTGGCACGCAGAGGAGGCTGGAAAGTAGACCCCTTTGTTACTCACAGACAAACCTGATGAAGTGAGCAAAATTAACACCTCCTATGATGCACAAATAAGAGAGAGAGAGAGTGAAGTAAACACCTTGTGTGACACACATACATGAGACAGTGCAAAGCGAACATCCTGGATAATATTCTTATGCATACAGTAGCAGGCAATGCTTCTTTTCCCAGCACCAGATGAGCGGTGGACAAGTTTTAATAAAAGGAAGAAATTTGTTATGACCCGTGGATCATCTATATAGTGTTGAGTGTAACTGCGAGAACAGGTGATGGAATGTCTTGGTACTGAGTGGAATTGAAGGGCTACAGGATACAGTTTATTGTGTGCCAATATAGACCTGGCTTCTAAGACATGATGCTCTGATATCCTGTACAAATAAAAATTCTTTGAAATAATTCTTGCCTTTTTTTCTTGTGTAAACTATCTTTAAGTGAAGTTTTTGTCATTGCTCTTGCTGTGATTTGTGTATTTTATATGGAAGGTAACTCACACCTGGAAAATGTTGGCCCAGAAAAATGTTTAGTTACCAACTGACCAGCGTACAGGAGGCAGATCCATCCATCAATCCTCAGTGTTTTCAAAACAAGAAGGCATGAGGCGCGTGTGCCTGTCTAAATAAAGATGCTGCTCCTACTCTCAAGAAAATAACATAAAAATGCATTGCCAATACTTTATTTCCACCCTTTATTTTTCCTCTTCCACCCAGTACTTAGATTTAAAATGAAAACCCTGCAGCCTTATGTTGTTATTTCAACAATTTCACTTTTTATTTCTGCTCAAATATTGTTGGATCCTCTCTAAATTCAATGTCTGTGCTCCTTTCTGCACTGGTTTTTGTTTTGTTTCGGGGGGGGGGGGGGGAGGGAGGGGGGATTTCCTTGGTGGGAGTGGCAAACTTGGGTGTTGGGGTCTGTAATAGGCAAGGGCTAGAACGGAAGGTTCAAGAACTGCCTTAAAGAGGGCACTGCAGGCAGTGGAGGGCTAGGGTTTTGTATTCACATTACTTTCCATTGTAATTTGCAACTTAATAACTTGAAACCTACTGCACATAGAAACCCTAAATTTCAGACAGTAAATCTAAATGCACAACTGAATACCTCACAAAAATCCTATAACCACAGCTATAAAAGTGACTGGTTTATTTAAGGTTGCTTTAACATACAAAGTAATGGGAATACACAGCTTTTGCACTCCAAATGTTTGTGTATTCAGTTGTGTATTGGGGCAATTTCACACATCATAGCTAATTCTGACCATTCCTATTCACATTTTGGCTGCCAGATGTTGCGGAAATTTTTACCTTGGCCAACTTGTCAGTCAGCTGAGGTTACAAGATGATCCTATACCTGTTGTTGTTGGTGTTCGCATCATCGTCTGTCCATCAAAAATTCACATTTTTTAATGCTGAAAAACTGACGGCTGGATTCACTTGTAATTTGGTGGGCATGTACCCTGGGCAGGTTTCTACCAAGTTTGTTCAAATGGTCATGCTCCATTGATTTTTTAATTTCTATTATGAATTGTTTTGTACCGTTGGTGGCAAAATTTTCTCTGAAACCGTCTGGCCAATTGCTTTGAAATTGCATAGGGACACTTCTGCCCCCCCCCCCCCCCCCCCACTTTAATTTTTTCAACAGGTGGGGCTGGGATTTTTTCCTATATTTTTATAAATTTTTGTGTTTTAATGTTATTTTTGACTTCTCCAAAACCGTAAGTCAGATTGTTATGAAACTTGGTGAAAATACCGGTATAGCTTTTGGGAGGGTTAAACAAACTTGTTTACCAGGTGGTGATGCTCTGGATCCTTGATTTAAAAAAAAAAATCAATTTGCGTACCTGTCAGAAAATGTCTGCATCTCCATTGAATACCATGCAAGTCAATGCAGACTGCAATGGAAATTCACATTTTTAACTTCTCCAAAACCATCGAAGAGATTCACTTCAAACTTGGTGGTGATGTACCTTGCATGGGTCTCTGCCAAGCTTTTTCAAACGGTCATGGTCCATAAATTTAGATTTTTAGCTCTGCTGACCAAAGGTCACAGAGCTTTAATATGCGACATCTCATGACTGTCCCTCCGTCCAACTGTCCATAAACTTTTGCAGGTTAGTGCGATACCGTCCACAGTTTTCAAGTTTGCCCAATGTAATTTTCAGGACTTGCACGGTGTATGAAAATCTAGGCCCCTTTGAATATTGGTGGCGCCACGTACATTATTATGTAATATAAGGGTCAAAATATGAAAATCTTGTGAACACTCTAGCATCTTTAATTTGTGGCGGATCTTCACCAAATTGGGTGGGATTGTGGGGGAGGTCAAAGTCTAAGTTGCTCATGATACTAGTGGGGCCACCTATAATTTGATGGCAATTATGAGCTTATGTGTATAAAATTGCATATCTTGAAAACAAATTGGATTGGACTTGTCAAATTTATAGGATATATAGACAATGTCCAAAGCTAAAATTGTATATAATATCAGGGACCTTGACCTATTTTTTGTGAGGTCACCATGCCTGTAACGTTGACAGAGGTGATTTTCTAATGTCAGGATGTAGCTTGGACTTCAATGGCAATGTCAGCACAGCATTAGGTAGGCCTATGGGCCTCTTGTATAACATAATCTGGGTGTCCTTGATCTTCTGTCGCAAGGTAACTGAGGACATAAAGTTAAGGACTCGCTCATTATTGTCTTGGCACATGCAACAATATTCATCACAGGAGTTGCACAAATAAGCTGATTGACCCTTTCAAAAGAAACATATCCAACAAGTTTCAGCTTAATCTGGGTGACGGTTCTAGAGAAGAAATCGAAAATAGCAAAAACACACAAAAAGCAAAAAAATCAGAAAAAAATGCAGCACCACCTGGTGAACAATTAAGAACTAGGAGTCCCTAGGAGTGTTCCTATGTGATATCAAAGCATCGAGGTTCGCGGTTTCAGAGAAGATGATTTTCAAAGATTTGCCCCCCAAAAAGAACACAACCCTAAAAATAAAAAAAAAATAAAAAAATCATTGGGGCAAGACCATTTGAAAACACTTTGTAGAGACCCACCCAAGGTACATTCCAACCAAGTTTGAAGTAAATCTGGCTGACTGTTTTGGAGAAGTCCAAACTGTGAATAAGGGATGGACGATGGACAAAGGACCATCCTATGAGCTCAGCTGACTGACAAGTCAACTGAGCTAAAAAGAGACAATAAAGAGAAAGTAAGAAAGAAAGCAAGAACATGAATCAAAACACATGACACATGGATTCTACTGGAGAGAATGTCCATTTGTAAAAACAGAGAAAACAAAAAACAGATGTAACGGTTACCCTTATAATGGGCATCAAATGGCATAGTAATAGGCTATCCTGACAGATGACCCCACTTTTTCATTAAAAGACAAAGCTGACATTGGAAAATTGTAAATATCCGTACTTTTTAACAACAGAAATATTTCTTCCAGATTTGAAGAACATAGCGCTTAGTGTGCACCTTGAAGTTTGCATCTTATGTATTGCAATGGGATTTCATTGATTTCACATCATGATGAGGAGGAGGAGGAGGATGACGATCATGAGGAGAGGAGGTGATCATGCAGTCAGGTTTTCATTGTCTGTTAGTGTCATCCTTTTTTAGCTCTGCTGACTTGTCAGTCAGCAGAGCTTATAGAATCTGTTTGCGTCCGTCTGTACGTCCTTCTGTCGTTAGACTTTTTATATTTTCGACTTCTTCTCAAAAACCGCTGCATAGAATGTTTTGATTTTGCACATGGATGATCCCCAGGTACACCTCCACCAAGTTTGCGAAGGAGATGATGATGCAATAATTTTTCTATTTTTTAGGAATTTTTATTTTTTGAAAAAAATTAAAATTTCTTCATCTTAAGAACTACGAAGCCAATTGCTTTGATATTGCACATAGGGTCATCTGGGGTCAACTAGTTCTAATTTGTGCCACCAGGTGACGCTGTGATTTTTTCCTATTTTTTTATGAATCATTGCCTGTTAAGGCTATTTTCGACTTCTTCTCCAGAACGGCTGAACAGAATTGCTTAAAATTTTATCAGAATATAGTTAGACATTAGACAATGGAAGTTTGTGAAAATAATATGGATATGTTAATTTTAGGCAAAGTTATGGGATATCAAACTTTGCAACTGTAAGGAAGTGCTGCAGCTGTGTATATATATATATATATATATATATATGTATGTATATATATATATATATATATATATATATATATATATATATATATATATATATATATATATATATAATATATATATGGCAATACAGTGCATATATTACACTATTGTATTTACCCTTTTGACTTCTTCTCAAAAACCTCTGTATGGAATGTTTTAATTTTGCACATGGATGTTGCCCAGGTGAACCCCTACCAAGTTTGCGAAGGAGATGATGATGCAAAATTTTTTCTATTTTTAATGAATTTTTTAATTTAGTTTTTGAAAAAAAAAAAATTGCTTCATCTCAAGAACTACCTGGCCAATTGCTTTGATATTGCACATAGGGTCACCTGGGGTCAACTAGTTCTCATTTTGGCCACCAGGTGGTGCTGCAATTTTTCCCTATTTTTTTATGAATTTTTGCGTGTTTTAATGCTATTTTCGACTTCTTCTCCAGAACAGCATGATAGAATTGCTTAAAATTATATCAAAATATAGTTGGATATTAAACAATGAAAGTGTGCGAAAATAATGTGGATATGTTAATTTTTGACAAAGTTGTGCGATATCAGACTTTGTGACTGTAAGTGAGTGCTGCAAACTGTACATCGGCAGCCATTGAAACAGCAAGGTATGTCAATTGATAATACATGTACTACCATGGACTATTCAATTTTGTTTCCTGAATAAAAGCAGATCCAGTCAGCAGAGCACAGGATAATCATGATCCTCTTGTTTTTAATATAGTTCCATGCGTGCAAGACAAAAGTGACTTGTATCATGTTAATTGACTTAATTTCACTTTGTTGTCATTTTCAGTGATGCCCCACACCACACGAATTCCTGCAGAAAATAATTTTGATTAGCTCTGCAACTCTAGAACAGGATGGTCATCAGTTTGTTGTCATTTAATGCCCACTATATATTTAACATTTATCTACTTCAGATTTGTTTTGCAGTCACGTTAGATCATGCTTTTCATGCAAGCTTCAATGCTTTACTGTTTTACAATAGGAGTGCACTGAATGACTACTGACATGAACTGCTTAGGCCAAGCCAAACCTGTTTCAATACCTTCCGATAATTTTTTTTATTATAACTTTAATTTTCATGCCACAGAGTAAAGAGAAATATGCTGAAATAGAAGGTGAAAGCTTGCATGTCCAACTTCTAAAAAATCAGGTAGATTTTATATTTTTATGAAAAGAAATTGTGCTGAATATTAGTGGACAGAGTATCGCATGGTTATACAGTGGAACCTGTTTTGAGAGACCGCCCTTACGGCATGTCAACAAGTGGTCACATAAGGCAGGTGGTCTTTCATTACAGTGGTGTCTCAAGACAGGTTCCACTGTCATTCAAAGTGGACTTTCCTCTTCCATCTTCGATATAGTGGTAAAGCAGGAAGCGAAGGGACCAGACAGTACCATTTAATACTGCTGCTACCAGTGGTCTTTTAATTTTTGAACATCTGATCATTAGATTTTAAGGATCACAACTAATGCTTCAGAGACTTAAATTACTGAAATGATACGAGTATGGATGCTTATAAGTAATAAAGCTCACCTGTTCCAATCTTAGGATTCATATTTTCCATTTTTTCTAGTTCACAAAGATTTTCCTCAATCTTGGGGAATGAATTAAGCACTCAGAAACTTATTTTAGCCTCTTAAATGCACCATTTTGCACTTTGAATCTCATGGTTTTCCCCAGGGTCATGGCACCAGACCCCCAAGCAAGGCTTCACAGCCTCTGCTTCCTTCGTCTGCTTGCACGTCTACTCTTTATATCATTTGCCCCCCCCCCCCCTTCCAAAATCCTGCCTACGCCCCTGCTGATACACTGCTGTGTCCCAACATGTTCCACAGCTGGGTCTTGAGTCCTTGTTGATGCCTGGGGGCACCATGGAAATTGAGCAAAACACACATCTCTACCAAAGTAATATCCTAAGGAAACTAAAGTCACAAGACCCCAACACAACAATCAAAGTGAATGAAGGACTGCTGACAAACATAGGGCGAAAGGTAGCGACGACAACAGATCAGCTGGAAAGTCGGCTGAGCCAAATGTACACAGGAAACATAAATAAACTCTATATCCCTGTGTAATATTTAATATTTATTCTTATTCATTCATTGAAGCATTTTTTGCCAAGATTGCGGGCGGAAATCTGTTTTGTCTCTGGATTGATCGAAGTAAATTATATTACAGCAATTGCTGATGCTGGAAAATATGTTCAAATCCAAATATTAATCAGTGTGTGGCACAAATCTGTCCTGTTGATGCCAGAAAACCATCATAATAGCGTGTGCATTTCTCTGCTTGTCCCCTGTACTGGTAACAAGCTTGGCAATGCAAAATGTTCAATTAACAATGCAGGCCCATGTACCTTGGTATCTAATGAGACACGACAATGTTGGGCCTGATTTCTCAATGAAGTATTGAGAAATGACGCCAAATCCCCATGTGAGACATTCAAAACTGAACATGTTGCCTCATTGCCACATCTCACAGGGCGACAGGTCCCCATGTGGCACCATCACAAATGGCAGCTGGTCCCTCTGCTGTCTGTATTCCCATAATTCCATTTCAGTGTTTGCCTGTCAATCTTTCACCGTGTGTTGTTTCTGGGGCTCCAGAAGCATTGGCGTCAGTAGATCTGAAACAACATGGGCCTTGTGATAAATTATCTTACTGACAGTTTATTCAGTTCCCTGCTGGCATTTTCATATAAAGTTCCTGGATTAAAATTGCGTCACTTTATGGAGGAGTCTAACAGTAAGATCAAGCCTGTCATACAGGCCTTTTGGCTGTTCCTTGGTCACCTCTACTGTCTGGCCGTATATTACTATCTTGGTAACAGACCTGCAGCAATGTCTTTTGCTCTTCTGGCATTACATTCTCTAAGCTTTCACCATGCCCTGTGTAGGCCTACATGCTCACTTCATTTCTTACATAATTATCACAAAAACCCTACCAAAGTGAGAGTGTTCAATTGTCGGGAATTTTCATAATCTGTGCCATATCACGTGAAACAACAGGAATATGTGACAGTCCTGTGCTCAGCTGACCTTGCATGCATGGAGTGAAGTGGTCCTGTGAACTTCAGCATGATATCAAGGTCCACATCATTTAAGACCATCATCACTGCTGCTTACATGAACACATCTCCATACAGATTTTTCCAAATTTGGATTTGTAAAAAATCAGAAAGTGACAGCTCTACCATGTAGTCAACATATTTGGTGGAGAACAAGTCAATGAAGACCTACATTCCTGGTAAGTCTGAAGAGGATCTAACTTACCATTTGGGCGAAAAAGTCAAGAAATGTGAAAACACCCAAATATACTTTAAAAAGTCCACTTAAACGAAAGGTCTAGAGGACCCCAGATGTGTCCTTTACAACTTCAGAGTAATTGGCCTATCAGCTTCGTAGAAGATTTTTTGAGATTTTGCCAAAATATGAACAAACAGTTCTCTAAAGTTCCTAAAATGACCGTGACCATTTCAACAAAAGTTAGGCCAGCACAAAAAAGTAAAAATGTGACCTACCACTTGCAACCCCCATTGAAATGCATTATAGTCAGTGGGAATGTATGCTTTAACTGATAAGTACCCAAATTGAAAAATCCTTTAAAAATCAGACATGTGGAGTTTCATCACCTACTGAACAAGTTTGTGTAACCCTTCTACAAGAGATATTTTTACCAAGTTTATGAAGAATCTAAGAAACGGTTTCGGAGAAGTCATAAATAGCTTTGACACACAACTAGAGGGCTGTGTGAACAGCCAGTGCTCAGCTGACCCAAGATTGTTCCCAAAATCAAAGTTGCAACTGAATTGACCTGTGTTGAGCTTTAGCCTAGTGCATATGGCATTAAAAATATTTCAAAGATTTGCGTAAAGATAAATTCATTCAAAATATAAATGTTACTGGCGCATGAGAAATTGAATAATATTTAAAGAGAACTTTAAAAAGAACATTGCTACTTGGTGGAGAAATATCTAATATAGAGCATTAGAATGCCCCTTGACTTATACAGTAATCTATAGGAAATGTGCATTTACAGGTATGTACCCGAATTGACAAAATCATTAAAAATCAGGAATCCATAGCAGTGCACCTAATGAATAATTTTGTTTGACCCTTTCAGAAGAACATATCCACCACATTTGAGGTTAATCTGTGTGACAGCTCTGGAGAAGAGGTCATATAGCAAAAAAACACACAAAACAGCATAAAAATAGAAAAATGCAGCGCAACCTAGTGAACAAATTCAGAACTAGTCCCTAGAAGTGTTCCTCTGTAATATCATAGCACTTGGATGACTGGTTTAGGGGAAGACTTTGAGATTTGCCCAATAAAAGAAGAAAAAAATTCATTAAAAAAATGCAAAAAATCACTGCAGCATAACCATTTGAGCAAATTTGGTGAAGATTCACCTAAGGTACATTGCCACCAAGTTTGAAGTTAATCTGGCAAAGGGTTTTGCAGAAGAAGTCAAAAATGTGAATTAGCATTGGTATCCCCTTTGACTTACATAGGAAAGGTGCATTTATAAATAAGTACCCAAATTGAAAAAAAAAACTCGTTAAAAATCAGAAATCCATGGCATTGCCACCTAGTGAACAACTCTGTTTGGCCCTTTCACATGGATCATATCTCCAAAGTTTCACCTTAATGTGCGTGACAATTCTGAAGAAGTCAAAAATAGCAAAAAAATCTCCACAAAAAAAATCATTAAAAAAAGAAACAAAAATGCAGTGTCACCTGGTGAGCAATTTAAGAACTAGGAGTCCCTCACAATGTCTGTGTATGATATCAAAGTAATTGGGTGAGCAGTTTCGGTGAAGAAGATTTTATTAAGATTTGCCCAATAAAAGAACCAAAAAAAATTATTAAAAATCCAAAAATTACTGCACCGCTACCATTTGACCAAACTTTGTAGACCCACCCAAAGTACATTGCAACCAAGTTTGAAGTGAATCTGGCTGACTGTTTTGGAGAAGTCAAAAATTTGAATTGTGAATGGATAACGGACGATGGACGAAGCGCTATGGCATAAGCTCTGCTGGCTGATAAGCCAACTGAGCTAAATTTTTTACAATTTTCTCAGCTGGCAAGGCGATAGAGTTTAATACCAAACAGCCAGCCAGGTCTATAGTTGTCTAGCCAACAAATATGTATATACTGGACACACAAGTACATACACAGAGTGTGATACTTATGCCAGAATAAGTGAAGTGATGCCTATACAAAGAAAAATACATGACACACATTTGCATTAATTGTTATATTTAATGATAATCAAAAGCCACTTAGGTGACTTGTGTGAAAATCAGTTATTATATACATTTAAGTCAATTATTCAGTTACATAGGATGCATGGCCAATTAATATCTTTTAAATGTCAGTACCGGTCTGCCATTAGATTTTTGAAAAGCTAGCATTGCTGAACCCCAGTGCTACTTTTCAGACAGCGCACATCTGGTGTGGTATACATTGTATAAGGTCAATGAGATAGCCACCTTACATACTCCCCCTCACCCTCCCTTGTGACTATAATTGGAAAAAAATAAAACAACCAATATCATCAGTCCTTGTACCCAGGTGGGCCTGAGTTGCAACCGAATTACCCACACAATGCACACCACGTCTGACGAACTTCCGCCTAGTCACTATAGGACTGACAAAGTGGGTGGTTTTATTTTTATCCTGCATTAGAACAATACCAGGATTTTTTTTTCAGTAATTCTCACATGAAAACTTATATGCATGAAGACACGTTTTGCTGTGGCGCAACACGAAGACCTATGTTGGGCGAAGGAATTGATTCACAAGAGCCAAAGTGATAAGGCCACACCGACAAAACAAGTGGGAACTGAACGGTGTCCTCGTTGGATCACAGGAACAGCAATAAACGAATCAATGCAATGACAGTTACATCTTAGCTACCAGTCATATAATATCGATTGTATGACACGTCTGGTGACATCGCCATTGAAATTTGTGCTGGGAAAAGGCCAGAACTGAGGGGAATGTAGCGGTTGTTAGAGCAGCACGAGGGCCACTTGATTAGGAATGGAGTGCAACAGTATTGCAACCACTCAGAAATCAACAACTGAACATGGTTCACTTGAAATCGAAGTGTGTATTATGGTAATTTTCAAGCTAATACAGGCGAAAGTACAGAATGAAAAATGTGAATGCCTTTGAAAACAGCCCCATACCCTTCAAAGACACTTTAACTGCATTTGCTCACATGTATAACATCATGCAGAAGTTTAAATTGTTTGGCTTGAATTAGCATAAACCGTTGCCAGTTGACACTAATTCCCACAATTCAATTTTTTGAAACTATCTCTAATGGCATACTTCATTCAGTCACTGTACCAACCTGGTCATAGCACCAGTAATTACTTGAACCTTGTGGTCTGATAGAAAGTATGACTGACAGTTACATTTTGCCAATACTGGTGGCAGTTTTTTTCCCCACCATTCTGTTCAATATTTTGTCTCGTACAGAAGGATCATTTTTCTATGACAGGCTTTGCCTGCTAAGCAGACCCGGGACCCAGGGCTGTTGGATGGTAACAGGCCACCAGCAAAATGCAAAAAGAGTCATAAGAGTCAGCTAAGCAGGCTATGACTTCCGTTGATGTGTTGCAAAATTTGTTTTTTTTTTTATATTCGTCAACATGTTAAATAAACAGGAAAGCTGGTTCTCGCACAATGATTGACATAACAGAAAACAATTTTATCACCAAATTGATGGCTTGTTCAAAGTGTTATCAAGTTTTCACTCAACTGCAAATATCTTGAAACACTGCCACCTTTTTAGTAATCTATTCTGTTGTCAGTGTCTGTAATTGCAAATGTTAAACCACCATAGCACTCCGGTCATGAACAGAGCTAACTGTAGTGTACCGAGGATGCAGTACAGAATTCACAGTGGGACATCCGCATTGAAATGGAAAAAAATGCCTGCAAAAAGAGGATTTCACTTACGTGCTTCCGACCACTCTTCTGACAATACTCTCTGTTGTTACAGTGCAGCCGCTGTCTACTTCTCTGAGCATATTTTTTTTAATGGGAACCTGGCGGTGAAACAACCAACATAACATTTAGAACTAATATTTGCACACATTAACCAATGCCTATTTTTCAGGCAGCCAGATTTATAACTATAAGCCACAGAATAATGCAACAGGACTGTGTGAACAGCCCCTCCTCAGCTGACAATATGCCCCATACTACTCTAAGGGATGAGGCTTAGGATAGGAAGTGAAACAATATGAGTTTCCATTCCAATACCCATTGACTTGCATGGTAATAACCAGGAATGCACACATTAACTGACAGGTATCCTAATTAAAAAACAAAAAAAGTTTACTAGAGGGCTACATGAACTGACCTTAGCGTATCCCACAAAATCAAGGTTGCAAATGATTAGACCTGTGTTGAGCTTTAGCTGAGTACCTATGACATTTAGAAGTATTTCTAAGACAGACAACTGAGCCCCCTAAAGGCTAAGCCTGACTGGCAAGTCAGCTGAGCTAAAACTTGCAGCATCACCTCATGAACTGAAGTGTGACCATTTGAACAAACTTGGTAAAGAATCACCCAAAGTACATTGCCACCAAGTTTGAAGTCAATCTGGATGACGGTTTGAGAAAAGAAGCTAAAAATGCAAATTAGCATTAGAATGCCCATTGACTTTGTGCATTTACTGATAAGTGCCCAAACTGAAAAAAAAAATTGTTAAAAGTCAGAAATCCACAGCAGTGCCACCTAGTGAACAGTTTTGTTTGACCCTTTCATGAGGAACATATCCACCAAGTTTCAACTTAATCTAAGTGATGGTTCTGGAGAACAAGTCAAAAAAAGCAAAAACAGACAAAAAAAATCATGAAAAAATAGAAAAAAAATGCAGCACCAGCTGGTGAAAAAACTAAGAACTAGGTGCCTGTAGGAGTCTGCGTGTGTAATATCAAAGTAATTGGGTGAGCAATTACAGAGAAGATTTTTTTTTTTTTAATTTTTCCTTCAAAGATTAAAAAATTCATTAAAAAATCCAAAAATGGGTGGAGCATGACCAGTTGAACAATCTGGTAGAGATCAACCCAAGGTACATTGCCACCAAGTTTGAAGTCAAGCTGGCTGATGGTTTTGGAGAAGCTAAAAATGTCAATTAGTATTAGAATGCCCATTTACTTACATAGTAATCAATAGGAAAGGTGCATTTACACACAAGCAGCCAAATTGAAAAAAAAAAAAAAAAAATCTTTAAAAATCCGAAATCCACAGCAGTGCCACCTAGTGAACAATTTTGTTTGACCCTTCCACAAGGAATATATCGACCAAGTTTCAGATTAATCAAAATGATGGTTCCGGATAAAAAGTCAAAAATAACAAAAACACACAAAAAAATCATAAAAAGTAAGAAAAAAATTGCAGCGCCAGCTGTTGAACACACTTGGAACTAGGAATCCCTAAGAGTGTTCCTGTGTGATATCAGAGCAGTCTGGTGAGAGGTTTTGGAAAAGAAGTTTTTTTCAAGATTTGCCCCCCAAAAGTACCCAAAAAATCACAAAAAACCCAAAAATCAATGAACCCTGACCATTTGACCAAACTTGGTAGAGACCAACCCAAGGTACATTCATAAAGTTTGAGGTGAATCTGGCCAGTAGATTTGGAGAAGTTGAAAATGTGAATTGTGGATGCCGACGGACGGATGACGGATGCCTGACACCACATAAGCTCAGCTGACTGACAAATCAGCTGAGCTAAAAATGAACGTAATATCATAACTCAAATAAGTTTCCCATGATAAAAATAATGAAACTAAAATAATGAGAGATGATTTGATACAAGAATTATGCAAGATCTGAGATAAGAAATATATTTCAATTCATGTCCTGAATACAGATGACGTACAGCTGTGATCATATATCTTTGAACAGAATGAATACTGTGATGTTCTTTGACTGTAGTTCTTTGTTATGTATCAAAGTGGACTAGTGAGCCAGGAACTTGTACTCTTCAACTGAGATTTTGAACAAGTATGACTCTGTATGAGGAATCTTTGTATATACAAATGTATGTAGGTGTGTGTGTATGTATATATGTACATGTACATATGTCCAATAAAAGTACATTTCGGCAGTTTTACATGTATATCAAGGAAAAAGGAAATTAAAAACAAAACAAACAATCGTGGTTATTTTTTTAAAGTATATCAAAACTTTCATGAAAAGGTACATTTTACCAAAAAATGACCAGTATTTTCATACGACTCATGATATAAGGTATTTTGCCTAGAAGTCGCATTGTCCGAGCTGACACCAAGAATTCCTGATCTCAGGTCAGAGCAGCTATGGTCAGATTCTCCAAACCTTTGAAGACCAGGAGTATGTAGCTTGTGCAATATGTGGCATTGTAACCATATATTGCGAGAGCACTAACTTTGCCATGGGATCATAAATGTACTGATGATTGCCCCCCTCACATCTTCAATCTTATCACGCCAGTCGATGTTACACAGTGCACAAATTCAAGCAAAAATTCATTATCCCCTTTGCCCAGTATTTTCCACTGGGGAAGTCATATAACTGTTTCACCCACGGTGACAACGACATTACAATGGCTTCCAACCGAATTGTAAGAAACCGCTTATTTTACATGACATTGTTCAGCTGAGAGCAACATCTGTGATCTGCAGCTGGAAGTTTGCAAAGTTACTGAACCACTCAAGATTTCAGGAGCTTGCAATATTTATTTTAAATATATGCAACTTAAAAATGACATCTTTGCCACAAATTATGGCCCCATATCTAACTATGGCAAATTTGTCATTCCTAGCTATAGCGAAGGAGTTGCAATGCAAAAAGCCACATTAGTGGTCAGTCATTCAGTGATTTCGTCGTTTTGTTTCCAGCAATCATGGAAAATTATCCGTGACATTTCTTTCCTGATAATCCAAGCCATCATGTTTTGCAGCACTTGTGTAACTTGCACAACAAATATTCACAAGCCAATGTATTGAAACTCTGAAGATTAGATATGTAATTTCAATTGTTTGCATCTAAAGAAGCATTTGAAGATTTCATTTAGTAAATGTGTAAAATAAATACTTGATGTTGTCTCCATGAAATTCTATGCATACAGAACATAACTGGGAGCCCTTTATGCACAAACAGATTACAGATTTACATAGTAATTTGTTTTTTTTTTCCTCCAAGCAAATTCCACACAGCACCACTGATAAAATTTACATTCACATACATCTTCTAGTTAGTTCTATAATTAGTCAGGTTTATTGACCTATTTTGTGACAAAATATCAAAACGATTTGACATTGTATGCAGTTTGTTGGTTGATAGGGTATCAATAAAAAGATCATGTGCCGTAGAGTTACCATATCTGAATTATTAATTATGGAAACAAAAATGAAAGATTAAGCGTCATCTGATCTTAGCATGGATTAGATTGCACACTTGTGGTACTACCCTACCAGACCATATGCTGGGGTCACATGTAAAACACCCCTCCCTCCTACAAGACATAATCTAATAAGCCACTTTGATCGTTCAAGGTCACTCAAAGTACAAATTATCAACACAGAAATAAACCACAGAGCTACTTTCCTATAAGTGTTTAATAATTTACCTCGGACCTACGATCCTTCATTGCTGATAATCTACACCAATGTGTCAGTTTGACCTTTCAAGTTCTTTCAATGTCAAAATTAATAACACCAAAAGCAACATCATATACACACTTTTCTTTTTAGAGTGTTATGGTAAAAAGGGTCTAAAATCTACCATTATCCAAATTTTTACCAATATTTCAGAATTGTTGCCCTCCCTATAATAATGATAACAAGTACATGTACCCTTAGATAATAAGTCCTGATTTTGATGATTCGTTAAGAATCTGGAAATGCTGTGAGCAAACTTAGAGGAGTTTGAGTCCTGGTGTATTCTTGCCATGTTTGAGAGAAATCGAACGTCGAGTTTGGGAATGGAAGTCATAAACATACAAAAAAAAAAATATTCAAAAATCGCAAAATGTCTCCTGTTAAGGTCAAAGGGTACCCAGAAATTTTGCTTCATGCAACTTTGAAGTAAAATATTTTCTAAGATTTGGCACCCCCCGATCAAAAAAAAAAAAAAACAAGTTAATCATCATTGCAGAGCAATACATAGTCCCCCGCTCGTCGCCCACGAGGTTGAATGGACTACTAAAGATTTTAGTGATGCTTCAACTTTACGGCATTCTACCTTGATTGTTTCACTGTATTTTGTTACTGTATCATTTATTTCATCACACTTTTGTAGCAATTCCTTTTGACAAGATTTTGAATGGATTTCACAGTGACCTAGATATTTGACCTAGTGACCTACTTTTGCCATGTGACATAACAACTCCCCAGGTAGTATTAAAATAATAAATTTGGTAGCTGTAGGTATTATAGTAAGGGAAATATGGCATGGACAAGGTTTTACATGGAGTTTACACTGTGACCTAGATATTTGACCTTGTGACCTACTTTTGCCATGTAACACAACAACTCCCCAGGTAGTATTAAAATAATAAATTTGGTAGCTGTAGGTATTATAGTAAGGGAAATATGGCATGGACAAGGTTTTACATGGAGTTTACACTGTGACCTAGATATTTGACCTAGTGACCTAGTTTTGCGTCGTGACACACTTGAAGATCACAATACATTATCAGTAAAATTTTAAAACAAAAGTCAAAATTTTTTAAGAATTACAGTAAGGACATGAAAATACTGTACATTTATGAATTACTGTGACCCAAATATTTGACCTAGTAACCTAATTTTACTTTACGACACATTTCCATGTTAAGTTTCACATTTGTGTAAAATTTCATCAATCTAAGTAAAAGGACAAAAATGTTACGGCCCCGACAAGTTTTTACATGGATTTCACATTGTGACCTAGATTTTGAACCTAGTGACCTACTTTTGCCATGCTACACTCCAGCATCCCAAGAAGTATGCACATAACAAAGTTAGTAGCTGTAGGTATTATGGTATAAGAAATTTGGTGCTGACAAGGTTTTACACAGAATTTTATACTGTGACCTATATATTTGACCTAGTGACCTAATTTCCCCTCATGACACACTTTTGGGTCAAGGTACATTATCATGTAAAATTTCATAAAAAGAGGTCCAAAAGTTAAAAAAATTACAGTCAGGACCTGGAAATTCTGTAAATTTACATATCGTGGTGACCCAAATATTTGACCTAGTGACCTAGTTTTGCTTTATGACACTTTCTTAGACTAAGCTTCACATTTGTGTAACATTTCATGACTCTAAGTAAAAGGAAAAAAAAGAAAGTTATGGCTCGGACAAGATTTTTCATACATATGTATTCTGTGACCCAGATATTTGACCTAGTGACCTACTTTTGGCACATGATACACCTCTATCCTAGGAAGTACAAACACATTAAATTTGGTAGCTGTGGGTGTTATGGTGTTGGAAATATGGCCCGGAGAAGCTTCGGACGGACGGCCTGATGGACGGAAGGACGGACGAGGTGCAAACCTATAGTCCCCCACCAAGTGGGCGGGGGACTAAAAAAACACACACACACAATCAAAAACCACTGAAGCATGACCATTTGAATAAAATTGGTAGAAAAATAAAAGAAAGATGCCAGCCAAGTCTGAAGAGCATCCAGCCAACAGAAAAAAAAACGAAACTGTTAAATTGTTGATGAACAGACAACAGATAGAGAACCATATAAGCTCAGCTGACCAACAAATGTCCAAAAACTTGAAGCAGGAAATATTTTGATTTCTGAGCACTTTTGGGTAGCATATTAAAGCTGGACAGGGGTTAAAGGGAAAGAGAATATTATTGCCACCAGGTGGCAGGCCAGAGCACACAATGTCTCATCAGCCCAAGAAGTGAGTAACACCTTACCTAATGGTATCCTACCAGGCCAGGGTCACAGAGACAGATGCTAGCTTATTATTACATGACCCCTGTGGAATGACATCACTTTTTATGCAATGTAAAATCTAGTCCACTTTTTCTGCATGACCTCTGTGTCTTTAAGAGGCTGGCTGTTACCATAGAATTATTTCTGGGTCATGTTTTTAAAACATAATATGTTAAGTGACCAATGATTCTGCTTTCTTGCCACAGAAACATACCTGAAATGCAACGAGTTCATCCTGGGTCATTGAAATCATTGGTTGATCACAGCACACGACATCCACTCTGAAATGTTCTAGCAGTTCGTTTGTAATGCAAAATGGAGCATCAAATAGCACATCTGAAACACACTGTAGAAGCAGCGCATGTACATATACCAGCAGGCTTAATTGAAGAGATGGGGGGGGGGGGGGTTTGGGTAATTTGTAAGTTGCAGATTAAGAACCACAATCCGATAAAAACAGAACTAATTTACATAATATAGATACACTGTATTAAGTGAAATTCAAATTGAGCTAATTAAAAGTCATGCTGATGGATATTCACCTGAATTGATGGGAGACACGACAAAAGTAATAGTGTCAACAACGATGCTAAAAAACAACAATTTCATTAGGACAGTTCTTTCAGGCTGTACATTTTAATATGACATTTTACCAGCTATGGTAAGGTACACCTTCTTTCTTCACAATAGAAAATATAGGGAGATTAAATTTGGTATATTTCATCTCAGTTTCAAGAGTGTAAGTTCCGCAAATCTCCTATTAGCAAATTGTATTTTCAACACACCTTTACTGAACATTTATTTGTCCTTAATTTGTGATCATTGAAAACAGAATGCTGCAAATAATCCGAGAAATATAGTGGTCAGATGGGATCTTTCAGGTAGTGACCAAAGGACAGTAATTGACCTTAGTTTCCTTTTGACTTCTGCTAATGTAAAACCTAAAATGAAAACATGTCATTTTAAAATTTCCTCTTAATTTGATTGAAAGATATTTAATCTATCCTGTATGAAAATGTGCAGCTTCTAATTCCAATTGTACAAAGTAAAGAATTAAGGAAAACTGTTCCAGTGTATCATGGAGGTCAATTGATCATATTTAATCCTGATTGCCGACAATGGAGAGCGATAACTGATTTCTTACTTGACGATTAGGGCCATGAAGGATATTGCTGAGTGATGGCTTTGAATAGAATTTACCTTCGTATTGTTACCATAAGGCCCAGCGTAACTAGGGGTAAGCAAAACAACCCCATATGGTTGACAAAAAACTTCCTGGCTATTAGAATTTCATACATGTTTATACTTGACGGTTTTCTGTACATATATTTCACACATAGCTTTTGGTTCTCTTATGCGTCCTTTGTCATACAAGAGCAACTGGAATGTTCGGGACAAACGCACTGAGATGCCTTCGCAGAACAACTGCCTTACTTCACCAGTCTAGCAGATATCATGAAAGGGGGCTAGGAACCATATATAGGGAGGCTGGAGGTATAGAGACCAGTGGTGAGAACAACCATATAGTATACCTTCTACAGTAGTCCCTCCTTTGAAAGACCACTCCTTTGGGAGATCACCTCCTTTGAGAGACCACAGTTGTCAGGTCTTTCTGATGTACTTTTCATGTTATTTATACCTCTTTTGAGAGACCACCTGCTTCATGTGACCACCTTTTGAGTGGCACTAGGGGCGGTCTCTCAAAGGAGGGACTACTGTAGCTTCTTTGAAAAGGCGTGTCTCCAAAAAGTAATACACTTGGTAACCCTGTCAGACAAGTCACAACCTAGCACATCGGGTTCAAATTACGGCTGGCACATCAAATCTACCTTGTTTGGATAGAATTTAATTCTGTTATATCTTTACAGCCAGCATATTGAAGAAATCAAATGTATTTGATAGATGGGGTCACTCATACGTCAAGGTCACTTGGCAATTTTGATCCACATTTTCACTGAAAGTGCAAAACAGGAAGCATTCATATTTAACTATATAAACTCTGATCGCCTTAGTTGCTAGGCAACAGGGCTATGGCTCTGCCATGATGAGAGCACCTGTACTAGTTATGTTACTTACCAATCCAGAAATACGATTTTTTTCACAAAACAAATCATTGGCTATGAATACGGACCCCAGTTCAAATTTACTGGCAATACAGTAGACCACTCCTTTGGGAGACCACCTCCTTTGAGAGACCAAAGTTGTCAAATCTTTCTGTAGTAATTTTCATGTTATTTCTACCTCCTTTGAGGGACCACCTGCTTTATAAGACCGTCTTTTAGGTGGTACTAGGGGCAGTCTCTCAAAGGAGGGACTGCTGTATCCAAATCCATTGGCTTTACCTTGAGTGACTGCAGCTCAAAGTTCGACATGGTTCATGGTCAATTGCATGAATGGAAGGGGTAGGATGTAAGACAATTGGATTAAGCTCTATTTTAAAGCAAATCTTCTAATTTGTACAGTATTGATATATGATAAGTCGATTTTTTGATATGTACACAATAATCTGCCAAATTTATTTAACATAAAGATATTCATTTTGGTGTGTTATTTATAATTATGGCAAACAAGAAATCGTTTGGGGTTTTTTTTGTTTTTTTGTTTTTTTTGTTTTTTTGTTTTAAAAAACTTGATTAAATCAAATGCCATGATGATGTGAGACATGTTGTAGCTCCACCAAATGTAAAACATAATTCTTCTTTTTCACATTTAGCTCCCCAGCCCATAAAACTTTCAATGAAATATTAGTAACCAAAATTTTCAAATATAAAGTTCAGTATATGTATAAGTATACCTGCCACAGAATGAAGCTGAGTTTATTAGGTGCTAGGAGGCCTGAGGCCCACTTTGTGATAAATCTACAATATATAATATTAGACAAGAAGAGCAGTTTATAGAAAAACATTTATGACTGTAGGATCTGACAATTAGTAACTTATTTTACAAACATTAAACTGAAGAGCATATTATTAGCCATGTGACATACTATTGTTGGCTTTTCTAATGTTATAAAAGTTTGAAACCTTTCTTAAGTTAGACAAGTGACATATAATTTTGGTATGACTACACCATTCATAGTTTTGGAACCTTAGACAAATTGTGAAAACATGGGATTCTTCTACACACCATGCACTACACAAATTTATTTGGATTTAACCCCCGGTGGATTTCACTTTCTGTTGAAAAGTAAGACAAGTGACTGTAACCTTGGCTAAAGCAGTATTAAGGGGTTTTTTTTTGTTTTGTTTTTTTTGGAAATATGTTATAAGGTTTTTTTTTTTTTTTTGTTCTTTTAGAAGTGCTTCAATGTGCACTATGAAGGATTTTCTTCTGTTCTTATTTTTCTAATCTTCTTATCTTGTAAAAGTAACTGTTAACTCTCTAAAAGAATTAATTTAGAAAAAAAATATCAGACCAGAACTGACATATCGAAACAACAGCAAAACAGCAGGAATCAAATAGATTCCTATATTTCTGGCCCATTGTGCTCAATCATGTTCATGATAGGTTTCAAACATTAGGTAGCTGACCTTTCATAGTGATCTGTTTGGTGTTCCTGATAGTTTAACCAAACTTAAATATATTTTTATGACAATACAACAGATCAAGCTGGTCTTAAACACTCTCCCTCATACTATCATATTTCAAGAATTTGACAAGATACCAAGGAAATCCACAAAAAACTGTCTGTATTTTGTATATTTTTAGTTTTGTTGAGTACTCATATCCGAAAACTGCTGCACCATACAGGAAATTGGATTTAACATCTGGTAAAAACTTACATGGTTACCAGAAAAGGTAAACAACATTTTCTGGATACTTGCTAAATTAGGGATATTGCTTTTTGTGACTGTGATGCCGAAATGTGCACAGCTGGTACCCATACCAGTCCAGAAAGGACGATATTAGTCCCTAAGAATTTATGATAAGAAGGACTTAGCAACAATTTTCCATCACAATACCATTTTGTAATTTTGCTTATTTGTACCACCATTTCTAAACACTGATATTTTTGTTTAATTTAAATTCCCTCAGGTATCAATTACTCGAATTTTCTATTAGGACATGAATAATTTTTTTAATTCGGCCAATTGTCCACACTAAGCCAATAATCTGCAGACATAAGGAAAGGAGCCATCAGTGATCATTCTTTTCCAGCAATGTATTTTATTTGTTTTTACTTAATGCATTTAAATACATAGTAAACTAAGGACCTAAGGTGTAACCTTGCCATCTGTTTATTAAACACATGAAAATGTCTGTTAATCTTTCTGGTGTCAAAACGCATGAAGACTAGCTTCAGCATTCTACCATAGGCACTTTCAGTAAATAGACAATACCCAACCACATAGAGGTGATAAATAAGCCTACATGTCCTCAACAAATACTTTTTGGCTTATGCAAAAAAACTGAAGATACGATCTACAGTAGATTGATCTGCTTGACATTTATACATCTCCTTTTTCTTATGCCCACTTTTGACTTTCATGGTCAAAATGTGAAAAACTGGTGCCATATGTTTTGAATTTCATTTGTAGGAGCTAAAAGCCGAAAGTATGCATTTCATTATTGTGGTGTTTGACTTAGAGCATATTCTCTAGACTCCAGTAAAATGTGCCTCATTAATATCAAGCTCTTCATATATGTACATGTACATACATATGCATGCATGCATATACAAACATACATACATACATACATACATACATACATACATACATACATACATACATACATACATACATACCGCACACATGTATACCTATATAACAAAATATGCAGTTACAACTGTGGCAAACAATTCCATTTGGAGTACATGACATGAAATACCTGCAATTACTTTGATGTTCATGGTGAAACACAAGTACATATTGATATAAGTTGTCTGCATAGGTCGATATGACAAATAAGAGGAGGCCGATATCAACACATATATTTACAAAACCAATGTAATGTAAGTATGGGTATATGACTATCTGGGGAAAGTCATTTATTTATGATAATAGGAGTTAATTATGCATATCTATTCTTTTTCATATGGCTGGAGCCAAATAAAGCTGTAAAAGTTCATTATAGATCTTCCCGATCAATATCAGTGAACTTCGTGAACTTTATGTTGTGTCATGTGTACTAATACCAGGTTTGATATTTTCATTTTGAGGTATTGTTTCTTGATTGTAATAAATCACACATTAAAGTGCCTAACTCTTATGTTAAATATATTTGGCATATTTACATGTACGTGTATAATATCAAGTTAATATATATGAATACTGCAGAAATTGGACAATTTGTCTCCAAATTATTCTAATTTTATGGAATCATCTAACCCTCCACCCCTCACATACATGCAATTGACTGTAACCCACAAGCAACTTCGACCTGCAGTCAGTCAAGGTAAAGTTGATGGCTTTGATGAAGACATGCCAATAAATATGCCCTAGGATCCATCGTTAAAGCTTGACATCAGACCTGGACTATTATGATGTCAACCTTTTAAAAAATCTAATTCAAAGCACTGACATTATGATATAAAATGTGCACTTTCAATAACAATATGGATCAAAATGGCCATGTGACCTTGACCTCTGCGTGGACCCATATATTGATGATATTTGTATTCTTCAATATGCTGCTGATGAACACAGTATACGGCGAAATTCTGTTCAATCATGATTGATCATACTTCAAGGTAAGACTCAATTTGAACAACATGTGCCATATCACCACCATTCTCCCAGCTGCAGGGTCATAAAGTGCATAACTTTTTGGAGACATGCTTTTTCAAAGTCCCTATGACACATACCACATGACTGTTATGGCCACTAATCACCACAGTTTTGGCCTCCCTAACCAACAGCTTTAATCACCTCACTGCTCGACTGCCACGGTGACCGCATAATTTCAAACATGCTGAAAAGCTTACGGGTTTTCACACACAAAATGCTGGAAATATAAAAGTACCTACTTTGAAGGCTAAGACTGTCAATGCCCTTTCCTTGTTGTTCAATATGGGATACCTGTTTCCTTTCCTTTGTGACACAACCTGCAAGATAAAAACGAAAACAGAGGCCCATAAGCCTAACACTCTGCTTATGATGACCATCACCAAGAATTCATTTCCTGAAAAGCATGCCATTCCCATCACCCTGAGAAATTAGTCAAGGTAATCTATATAATGCAACATCAAACTTCCACATGAACACATACTTGTGGTACATTTGGCATCGTTCCCCTTACCCATTATCAACATATTGAATTTTAGTTCTTTTTTGCCAGTGCTAATGACTTGGAAAATATAATCAAGGTGGCACAACATATTCCAAAATTTGACCATTGACCTAATGCATATTTGGTGTAATTTTCGCAGTTCCATCTTAGTTTATTATGTCATGGGTACCATAATATAATCATTTCTTAATATATAATAGCATTCTTACTTCTCAGAACGTAGAATTTAGCATCCTTTACTACGTCATTGACCTTAAAAATTAGGTCAAAGTAATTCGAAATTTGATAAAATTTGACTACTGTCCCAAAGACCTATTGGAGTAAATTTAGAAGTTCTGCTTCAATTCATAATCAAACTAATGAATTTAATATACTTTTTACACCTACGATGCTAGTTCCACTTCATACCACCAGTAAGAACACCTTGACTCAACATGAGACTTTTGTCTGTATAATGTTCTGTAATGGTTTATTGACCCATGTGCAAAGGTTTACATAGGGTGACCATAACTGAAAAAATGATTTCCTGAAATGTCTTCCCTCTGTGACCTAAAGATAGTAGGTCAAGATATCAATATTATACAACATGAAACGTCTGTAAATGAAACACATTTGTGGTACACTTGGCATCATTAGGCTTATTCTGTTTCAACAAAATGAATATAATAATGTGTTTTTCAATATGTTTTGGTCTATGTTTACTGAAACAGTGTAGGTGGCACCACCAAATTTCAGTGCGTTTTTCTCCTTCTGCCTGATAGACATTCCCACCATTTTCATTATGATTCCCAAGAATCTTTTGCAAAAAGCATTCCCATTTTTTTCTGTTTTGGCCCAAATATTACATAATACTACTGGTGGCGACACCAATATGGAACTCGGCCTAGATTTGCATACACTTCATAAGTCCTGAAAGTTATATGGGGCCAACATGAAAACTGCTGATTGTATCACGTTCATAAGCAAAAGTTTCTGACGTCTGCATGGACATCTCTCAGAAACTCAATGTTTTCATACACAACTCTTCACTGTACCAAATTAATGGTGAAACTGAAAGTGTACTGAATGTGTTTAGTCCAAAGGTTCCTCTTTCAACTGTAAAACTTAGTGACTAGGTAGGACTAGATCAGTAAAGAATTATGCAATATTATCATGAAGCGCAACCTAGGAGTTCAAACTTGAGATGGGCAAAGCAATTCTCTAGGCGGGCTTAAGTGTACTTTATTCGCCAAATTTTCACCTTTACTTGCAGGATATCATTCCAGACTTATTACATATCACTTAGGCACATTCTAACTATATCATACGAAGATGATTTATGTAATCCTGAAAGCATTTTTGTATAGCTTTTTCTGTTTTGAAATTATCGTAACCTTTATGAATGAGTTTCTTCAGCAATATTTTGACACATTGGACGAAATAGTGTGCGAGTGTTGTGGTTCTACCAATGCAAACTCCATATGCTGTTTTTTCTGGAATGTTTTTTCTCTAGTCTGAAAAAGAAAAAATGTTAAAGTTGAATTGATCTCTTGTCAAATTTGTTGCTATATATTGCTGACTCTTTATCTCGATATCAAGATCAAGAAAAGTTGTCTTTGAGTTTGTATCATTTTCTAGATTGCGAATAAGTTCTTTAGAGTAGATACTTTTCCAGGTTAGTTTGATTTAATCATGTTGTTTAAAGTGCACAGGTCATTGATGTGTCTTCATACATGTTGATGTTTTTTAGCTGTACTGTAATTCCTTTTGATCAGTTGTTCCAACTGTTTATGTTTGTAGAAGTGCAGGTACAGATTAGACATACAGGAGCTGGACCTGTTCCCACTGGAATGCCTACTATCTGCTTGTGACTACAGTTTCCAACAAAAATGCAAGCATTATTTCTAATGTCTTTTATCATCTGGATACATGTCTTTTATCATCTGGATACATTTGTTCTTGATGTATGATTTCTCTTTTTTATCCTTCTGGCAAACTAAGCTTTGGTCTGGAACACTCTCTGATTTACTGGCAGATACCCCCTTTTAAAGGTTTGTCTAGTCTTGAAATGAGTACTTGTTTCAGGTCTTACAAGTTGATCTTAATGTGGACTGTAGGGAAGTCAAAAGTATTGACAGAACTTGCAGCATTGTTTTTTGCTTTTGTGCTTAATACAAGTAGATTCCACCTCACTTTCATGGTACTATGAGGACCCATGAGATGGCGTCTATGAGCTAAACATCAGTATAACATATTTTAGCATCAGGATAACACAGAAACAAGATTTCTCTGTTAGAGAAGTAAATTTTCTTAGTTTTGCTTGGTCTGAGGACTGTGGGACTGCACATAGTTCAGGTTGAGGTCTCCAGGATGTGCAGGAAAGGCTGTTAACGAAAATGCTACAGTTTCTGCTGTGAGGGAAAAACTGCAATCATTGCAACAGTTTTTCAAAAGGAAGATGAAGTGTGGAAAACAGCTGAATGATGGTCTAGCAAAGCTTTTAAACATTAGTATGACAACCAGAGTTTCAGATCAGAACTTAATGGAAGGTAATAAAGAAATACTGAGAGCCAAAATGTGATAAGTTTGTGGTTACCAGGGTAAATGAAGAAATCTGGGACAAACTTTCTAAGCACACCCAGCACAGAGATATTGCTTTACAGAAGCTACATGACTACTTGCTGAAGGGTATTTCCTCCTAATCAGATATGATGGATATTTTTCTTAAGGCCACGCAGTCCAATGACACAGTGCTTGTTGCTACAACGTGGAATCTTTCCATGGACATGTTTCAGATTCTCCAATATACGTTGGTGGTATTTTGTCAAAAGGGGACAGAATTAATCAAACCCATTATTGGAAAACAGTTTCAACACTTATGTAACAACTGGACCCCGGTCACTATTTATATCTTTGGAGATGACTTGAACAAAAAAATAAAAGACATTGTTGATACCCAGCATGTGAGAAATAGGGTTATGGATTCTGCTTATGAACATGGATATTGTTCAGCTTACAAACATGAATATATTACCCAAAACACAAACACACGCGTGAATGTGGTGGTCATTCATAGTACCATTCTGGGGGATGTCAAGGTGGCATTTTTCAAGGAACATGAAGTACTGCCTGAGAAAAAAAGTATGTATTCATCACCACAACAAGAAATAAATGAGGTATGTGTCTTTTCGTCCGGAACCACTTCCTGGTAGTCATAACCCTATTCCGTGGTCTGAACTCACTTCACTCCATCAGCTAGCCTGTCACTATGTAACCTGTATACATATGGAAGTCTTATTGTCACATTCATCTGTAGAATTTTGACATGAGCTGTATAAGCCCCCCCCCCCCCCAAAAAAAAAATTTAAAAAAAAAATTTAAGGGTCTTCAACAGGTAACTACTCAGAACATGTTTCAGAGCCTGTACCCAATGTTGATCAGGATACATGTACCTGCATTGTATACTGCACATAGGCTTGACTGCCACCATGTACCAGAACTTTGCATTCAGGCAAATTAAGGATTTTTTTTTATAAATGGCAGACTATAACATCAGATACTGGTGTAGAGAGTGCTATAAACCCACGGCAGAACAGTGTTACTAGTGATATTTAACTAGAAGCCCATCAGTGACTACAAACCCCTCGACCAGGACGGACGGACAGATGGACAGACACGTAGGTGACAGCAATACCCCTCCAGTAGGTCAAGGTTACTTCTGTTTGACCTAATGGCAAAGCTTTGGTTCATATGCAATGAGCAGAGATATCAAGGCAAGGCCATTCTTCTTCAATGCAGCACTGTGACCTAAATATGTAACCCAGTGACCTAATTTTCACTAGGTATCTTAGGTATTCTTAGGACCAACTGTGATAAATAATAGGTGCAGCCACAATGATTGATTTAATATTAGAAGATATCATGGTATGGCCATTTTTCTTAAATGCAGCACTGTGACCCAGTAACCTAGTTTTCAATAGGCACCTGAAGCATCTTAAGGACCAACTGTCATCAATAACTGATTAATCTACATTCAATTTTTTTTTTATTTTTTACATATTGTGTTAATGGCATTTTTTATTTAATGTAGTACTGTGACATACAACTGTGGTCTAGTGACCTACTTTTCGATAGACAAATGAAGTATGGCAATGGCCCTCTGCGATACAAGTTGGTCTCTGTAAAGTGAGTATTTTTTGGAGATATGGCGTGGCAAGGCACTGTGACCTAGATATGTAACCCAATGACCTAGTTTTCACTAGGTACCTTAGGCATTCTTAGGACCAACTCTGATAAATAATTGGTGCAGCCACAATGAGTAATTTAATATTTGAAGATATCATGGTATGGCCATTTTTCTCCAATGCTGCACTGTGACCTAAATATGTGACCCAGTGACTAAGTTTTCAATAGGCATATGGGGCATTCTTAGGATCAACTGTTACAAATGATTGATGAAGCTACATTCAATGTTTTTTTTAGATATTGTGTGAGCACTCTTTTTTTCTGCAATGTAGTACTGTGACCTAAAAATGAGACCTAGTGACCTATTTTTTATAGGCACCTGAAGCACCTCAAGGACCCTCTGTGATAAAAATTTGGTCTCTGTAAAGTGAGTTTTTTTTAGATATGGCGTTAACAAGGCATGGACGGATGGATGACAATACCCTTCCAACCTTATGGGCAGAGGGGTAATAATTAGTTTTAATCTTTTCCCTTTTTGTTGAAATGGGTTACATATATTTTGTGCCCTGTGTGGCTCATAAGTTTTCTTTGGTAAAGCAAACCATTATCTTCACTGTTACAGAAGGTAAGATGATGTGGGTTTAGGTTAGGTGAGCAGGAATGAGGTAAGGTGAGGCGAGAGAAGGTAAATTATTATTCCCCATCGCTAACAAAAACTCTGATGGACACTTGATTATTTTGTAAGACCAATTACAATCAGAAACAAATAATTAAGAACTCACCTTGTCACTATGCACACCAACAATGAGGTAATCACCTTCTTTGGCTGCCTTTTCGAGGAATGACAAGTGGCCAATATCTGAATGACAGCACTAAGGAAATATTGGACCTAAGAAAAGTTACTCCACAAAATGGTAAAACACTTCTGGAGTCTAATAAAGGCAAACTTCCCACAATTTATAAAAGCACATCAAGAAGTACATAGTTTATGAGTTAAACTGCAACATTTCATACAAAAATAACAAACTTTGGTGTAATGAGAAATGAAATGTATCCATCTCAAGTACATAAAACTGTACTCTTTTACATTTATATTTCTCTTGTGCTCAAGTTGATGCCCATTCAAGACCTATATCATGTATATTACATACATGTGAATGATTAAAAGTCGGACACCCATTACTGTCTGTATTTAAAAAAATCATTAGACATCCACTAATCCCTGAGTGGCAAAAGGATACGAAAGACATCAAATGCACCTGCAGCATAGACAATTTTGGTCCTCTTTGAGAGTGATTTGCTACATGAAAATGCACCAATCAGCTGGGCCGTTGGAAATGACATCACGTCCTGATTGCATTGCTGAAAAAAATGGAACTTTGATCAGCCTTGCCCCTACTTGTCTAAGGAGACAACATATAGGTTGCTGTACATTTAATTACAGAATGATTTATTTGATTTACAGAGCATCAATAGAATTGGAGGTACACTTAGGAAGACAGACGCCTGTCAGTCTTTCTTAGATATTCATACTAGTAACACCACACACTCCCTTCACCCACTCCTTCATTGCATGAAAAAGGAACCCGGCATGAATTTATAACATGTTTTCATTGTTTCAGGGTGGTCTCTATTGCGAGGTCTGGGTAATTTACCCAGGCCCCATCACTGCAACATGACTAGTCCCATGCTCCTTTTTGCGCTAAGCATATTGAAGCGGACTCAGCTTCATGCTTCATGGATAACAGATGAAATGTTAACAGCCATACAAACCAGGGATGATCCTGCCAATTTTGCTGCATGTCCCGGAACAAATGCGAGGCAGTGAACCTTATCTGGCACACAGAGGCAACTTAACTGCTCAAACTTGATTTTTTTGGTCATGACATAAACCAGGCATTAAATTCTTACACTTGTCACTACATGAACCAAGTATTAACATGTTCCCTTTGTAAGTACTAAAACTAGATATGCTCTTCCATTAGTCAACTAAAGAATTACAGCTTACCTTCTGCTGGTCTTCACTTGTTAATGCGTCTTCATGTTTTTTCTTTATTCTATGACAGAACGCAAAAAGAAACCTCAATACTCAGTAGTTACCTTCATTTGATTGAGCTAGTCAAGAACAAAGTTACAACATACATTATGTTTCTATCATTAAGAACAAAATGTTGGATTTCATAGATCATAAATTTTGTCAACTCAATTGCTTTTTAAACCTTGTAAGCTAGACAAGTTGTTTCAATTTTTCTGGAACCTTTTTTTTATAGACGTAGATCATAAATCTAGTCATGTTATGACCATTTGTAGCAATTAAAGGAAAGTGGAAGTTTGCATTATTTTGTTTATTATTATGCTGTATTCGACCATAGGCAGCAAAATGTAAAATGTTGATGGAAATGTATATCATGTATTTGCTTTTGAATAAAGGTGCCAGTTATGTGTGGTTAACCTTTAATATTTGAGCTTTATAGTGCAGGAAGTCTGTTGATGCTTTGCTGGATGGTAATTGAGGACAATCTTGACTGATTTACCGACAGAGGTTCTGCCATATTTTGTAATACAATATGGTGTCATTGAAAGAGTAACTTGTACTATAGCAACTTGCAAAGCATCACTGAGGTTTGAATTGCTGCATAGTAAAGCCAAAATAGATTAAATTATTCAAGCATGTTTTCCCCATCAACAGTTTCAGAATGAAAGAAAGTTCATGATAGGGGTGTAACTGTTTTTGGTTTGTTTGATGGAAAGGAGTGCAGCAAAGAGTTTCAGAAGGAAAAAAAGTTCATGAGGGGTGTAACTGTTTTTGGCTTGCATCTGTGAGGACACTGTATGCCGATATCTAAGTTTGGGTGAGCCTTACCTTTGAATTATATCTGTGGTGGATATCCCTGGGGTCCGCCTGCAATCCCTGGTGAACAACAAAAAGATAATGCTCAGTGAATGACAGGAAAAGAGACAGTCCATGTGAACACACACCTTTAAAATTAACTGATCAACAGTACCTTCCCAACAGAGGCAAACTGTCTTTTATTCTGCTTCAATGTTGTTTCTATTTCCTTGGAGTGTTTACTAGCTGTGATGTCTTTCTGAAGAAAGTGAAAGTTTGTGTGCTTGGTTATTGCCGTAAGGTTTTCTACACAAGTAGAAGTTGTGTATAACTGAACAGCTTGGGTATTAGTAAATTATGACAGGTAAACAAATGTGACATTTCAGTTATCAGCTCCTACAACCACCATACCACCACCACCCCTCCAAATAAACTTAAAATGACAACCAAGAGTTGCACAAAAATCGATTTAGATGTTTCAAGACACTACTCATCAAACCAACGCTTTTAAAGTACCCATCTGTGACACTCGTTAAAAGACCAGTGCTATCGAACAATGACCAGTCCATGACATTTCTCATAAAACCAATGGTATTAAATGATTAACAATCTGTGACATGCCTTATCAAACCAATGACATTACATAAGACCAATCCATGACACTCCTTATAAAACAAATGGTATGAAATAATTACAAATCTGTGCAATGAGAAACTGACGCCATTCTTTGCCTTTAGCTGTACATACCATTTCATGACAGAACATACTATAACTCTTTCAGTGCCAAGCACAACTAAAGTCGATCTACTTAATTCAAACTAGTCTTCCTTATCATAAAGATCTCAGATTCGTATTCCTCATAAAAAGACCTTTCATTCAAGTGCCAGGATGCCTATTGTAACAGAGAGAATATCACAAGTTGACACCTTTTCTTAGCATGCATTGGGCACAATGTGCCCAATGCATGCTAAGAAAAGCAGCTGACACACTTCCAAATTTGCCACCGAAAGAGTTAAAATTACAAAGAAATTGCACAGTTTCAGGCATGATTCTGAGCAGTTAGCAGCCAGCACTAAGTACAAGCAAAAACCGAGGACATACATCCATAAATGTGTATTGGTATTCGATGTGTAAGTCGAATGGAAGGAGACTGGTTGTCAGGAGGAACTTCAGCAAAATCCATGACCGCATTTTCATACAATTATCCTTCTAACCCTTTCCCCCTTGAACTAAAACTGAGTCAACAGCTTTCCTTGGCATGGGTTGGGCACTAAGTGGCCAACCCATCCCAAAAAAAGCTGTTGACCTGGGGCATGTGATCTTGATAGGTCTCATCTGCAATTCTCAGACAAATTGTTTCTCATTTCTTTTGAAATTAGTTGAAAACGCTGAAGCAGAGGACATTTGAGCACCACCCAGCTTTGGCAGGTTTAAGGGGGAAAAGGTTAATAGGAATAGTAAAATGTGAGTGGTTGGTCAATCACAACTGCCTTTTTTCACAAGAAAGGTAAAAGCGGTATCATGACACAGCTGACCTGCCCTAGACGCCACCCCTCTGTGTGACAATACATACCTGTATTTTCCGGTCACCTTTTCCTCAGCATAGTAGTCAACGCCGCTCTGAGAGGTCACTGGGTCATCTGTAAAGTATTAAAAAAAAACACGTCCAGAGAACTGCCAAACAAAACCACTCATTAATACACTCAAAAACAAGTGTGATGTGGTGGCCTTGTGGCACACTGAGCTGTCTCCAAGATTGACCAAAGAAAGTCAGCCTGACAAGAGAACACAATTTTACAGTGACAAAACAACACATTTTTTCCCAATGGCTATACAAGCTTCACCATCAATTGTTTTGGATACATATGCTTCTGGTCAAATAAAAAAAAGACTCTTGTTAATAGGTAAATGGCAGCACGGACAGGATAGCTACGAGTGTGCCTGAGTGGTCACAAAAAAAATGTCCTGGAAATGAGACAAAAGTCACAAAGCTGAGAAGTTTGTGTCCAATAATGCATATTGGGGTATCTTTGGGCTTTTTATAAGGAGCGGCTGGCAACACAGGGATCAATGGGAACCAGTAATGCCGCAGTGAACGGGTTATATTCACAGCTCTCTGAATTCAAAGAGGGCAGGATCATTGGCATGTTGGAGGCTGATCTTTTCTAGTGTGAGGCTGTACAATAGGGTGCTCCAGGCCATTAGTACAAAGGTAGAGGGACTGTTTTGAAGAAACAAGAGAATGCCTGGTCTGGAAGGCCGTTACCTAGTGCAATCCGCAGACGCAGGTTCCTATTGGCGGAAAGTTTTCGCCAGCAGTGGCATCCGGTCTGCAACATTGCAGTAACATGGTCTATAATTAACAGAGACTGGTGTTGGCCAAACTGAGATCACATTGCCCTGCCAAACGCATGCCTTTCAGTCCTGCACAAAGACTACACAGACACAGTGGTGTCACAAACATGATGACTGGACCAGAGATCTGTGGAGAAGTGTGATGTGTTTGGAAGAGTATGTCAAATATACAGACCTTATACAACAGTTGACTTTTTATGGCCCTACACTTTTCACAAATTTCAAATCTTGCACCCCACTAAAAATTTTATTGAAAGTGTAAGGTAGGCATTTGCCCAGCCTAATAAAATGCATTATTTTGGAGGATGGACATATCAACTTGACCTTGAATTGTGAGGTATACAGTGCATACCAGTAAAAATGTCCCCACGTAGAAGCTATTTACAAAATGCCAAATTGGATGAAATGTTCAGATGTGAAAAAAAAACCACATTGGGAAAGCAGGTCGTGAATCTAATATGTGGGTCAAGAATATCAATGCCACATCAAGAGCAAAACTTGGGTTTGGCTACATAGGTATGTTGTAAGGGTGTCTAAGAGGGTCATGGCTACATAGGTATGTTGTAAGGGTGTCTAAGAGGGTCATGGCTACATAGGTATGTTGTAAGGGTGTCTAAGAGGGTCATGGCTACATAGGTATGTTGTAAGGGTGTCTAAGAGGGTCATGGCTACATAGGTATGTTGTAAGGGTGTCTAAGAGGGTCAAACGGCCTTTGCGACACCACTTTCCCCAAACCAAGCACTCTAAAACCCAGCGACAAAATGTGCGGTTTCTTAGATATCATACGCCATTGACCTACAACATATATGGCCTAAGAATAAATTACTAGAGACACATAATTATCCTGATTTTCACCTTAGCCCTGATGAACAAACTGATTGTTACTAAAATCAAATTGCAGAATCTGAAGCAATAAACTGGGGGAAATACTTGCACAAAATGTTCCCAGTGCTTGTACAAGTGAGTAAATTACACTTTGCATTTGATTACTCCACTTGGCCAAGCCTGCAAGTTGTGGAACCTCAAAAATTGTGACATTTTTACAAGTTAAACAAATGAAACTGGTTACAGTTGCACAGAGCACATAAGCCTACAGTAACATACAAGTTGGAAACAATGGAGAAACAACTTACCTTGCAATGGACGCACAGATGTAAAAAATACAGAGGAATGTCAAATTTGTCTTCGGGAGACTATAATAGCAGACATAGGGGGGCAGGATTATGTAACACTGCTACGTCTCATCCACATGCGACAAGAAGGAGCCAGGAATATTAACACTGCTGCGTCTCATCTACATATGACAAATAGGGGACAAGATCAGTTAACACTGTTAAATCTGATCTACATTTGATAAAAGGGAACCAGAATTATTTCAAACTGCTATATCTCATCTACATGCATCTGCACATCTTTCGCACACAAGAAATTGCCCACTAGGCAGATTTAGCATGCAACACAGAATGTCTTGCTGCAATCCTACGTGTCTTCACTTTTAGACATACATTATTTATGCAGAAAAACAACATACATTGGCAAACTTGAAATATGTTTTGTCCTGCCACTTGTTTTGCTTGAAACAACAGAGCCACTGTGATGTTCAGCAACTGACAAAATACATTCCTAAATGGAAAGTAATTAGTGGGGACAAGTTCCAGAAACATAACCCTGATATTTTGTACATTCAGCACCAGAGTTTTGTACACCATAAATTTCACACAGCTAGCTAGCTATATTTGCAACAAACAGTGTTTCACACATCCTGTCTTATGAACAATAAGAGTTCCTGAGGGTCGATTGCTGTACGTTACAGGGGCAGTCCCCATGAAGATCTGAAAGCCCTTTTTACTAAGACAGTCAACCATGGGAGGATGGCAACATGCTGAATAAAAGGCTGTGCCTAAAGTGTACTGAGTGAGAGCAACTCTTATACTATCTTGTGGTCTCTGCAGCTGTAGGCATGTTAGAATTCAATGTCAGTTTGCTTAGATTATGAATCCAGTATCGTTATGCCAATAGCGTTAGTCAGCCGTCAAGGTTGGCCACCAGGTGGCTCCTGGTTCACAAGGAGACCATGGCTTGTGCTCTATAAGTATATTTACTGTGGAATAATGAGCATGATTATCTTTGATCACTAAGATAGAACATGCACCTGGTACATTGTCTGTTTTTATATTAGTACAAGTTCAGTTTGATTAATATGCAACAGCATGATGTCATCTTTTATGGCTAAGAGTGTAAAATAATTTGTTAAAACAATCAGTACTGCCCCACAGCAAGGTTAAGGGTATGCATTGTTGCAATGCATACTCTGTTATAGGACAGGTGGACTCAGTAGCTAGCACAAGATATAAATGTTTATGTATATGTATACAGGTGAGCGAATTCTCTAAATGTCAACTGGTATTTATAAAATACCACCTGTGTTGAAAAGCCACTCATTGGCCACATAAGACAGGTACTACTACAATATAATATACATACTCTCCCTATCATACAAGACCAACTCAAACTCTTGTTACTTTACCACTTATGGGAGGTCACAGTTTTGAGATACAATGCCTCCTGTCATGAGAGACCACCCCTAGTGTAAGTCAAAATGTGGTCTCTCAAAACAAGTGGGCTTTCATTAGAGACACAATAACATGAACAAGATAGCACAATATTCTAAGAGAGCAGTCTTAAAATAAATATGCAGAGGGCCTATCATTGGAGGTGTCTCTCAAGACAGGTACTACTGTGCAGCAAAGTGGTCTCTGAAGAGAAGGTGGTCTCTTAAGACAGGGACCACTGTGTTATTTTATGCGGCAGTTGAGGACACAACTCGACACAGACACAACTGTATAGTACAATGACATCTGTCTTGACAATCGTCATGAGAAACTATCCTTTCTTGAGAGACAAATTTGTGAACCCCAAAATCCTATTCTTGTTTTCTTGTTTTGGATTGCCTAGAGAGACCATCTGCCTTATAAGACCACTTTCAATCTGGTAATATGGTCTGTCAAGACATATACTACATCGTTATAATATCTGTGATAAGAAACCTCCCACTCTTGAGATACCACTTTAACGTATCCCAAATACTTGTTTTACCATATTAATCTACCTGTCATGGGAGACCACCTGTCTTATGTAACCCAACATGGCAATGAGAGTGATTTCAGATAACACTTTGCTGCAGTTGAAAGTGATAAGGCTGTTGCATGCCACATTTTCAACATGGGATTGCAGGTGAATCGAGTCTCTCGGTTGCTTAGCCAGTGAAGGTACCCAGTTTTAATTGACCCACTTCCATAATTGAAGGTCTACACCATCTGTCTCTGCTGGTCATAGAACAGCCAGATGTGAGCACTCCATATCAGCTGAGAGACATACATGATAAGTCTTACTTCACTACTCATCGGAAACGATTGTGTTTACCATCTCCAAAAGTAATGGTACCACCACTGCTTCGCTAGAAATGTTTCGTTTTGGGGGTTCAGATTCTGCAGGTTCACTCAACAATTCGCTGTCTGTTTGGCCGGTATGTAACTTGAGATAGTCTACTGAGGGCAATCTTCTCAAACCTGGTTTAGAACCCATCAGCAGTGCGAGAATTGATCCTCGAGAATCATCGCATGTTAGTCCAATAAATAGCACCAAAAGTCCCAATCGAATACAGGAAATATAGTCCTTAGACTTGGATCCAATAATATGGACCATCACTGTTCATATTCGGTGACAATTTGACGAATCAAAATGACTAAAAAGATTCTCCGGTACAGCCTTATAGCTGGTGCCAGTTTAACAAAAAATGTCCAAGTGATTCTGACAAAGGGAACTACGTCACACCGCGGGAAACTTGAAACAATGAGACCATGTCAAACTGCGATGTAAACAATAGTAAACGAGACTCCAAGAATCTCGTGAGAATGAAGAATAAACAAACTCTTCATATCTCTCTCGCAATTAAAAATTTTGATGTTACAAAATATATAAATTGCAGGTGTCCATCTGTCATTTACCTGGCTGTCATTACCGATGATATTTTTTTTTTATTATCCCATTCCACGAAAGGGCAGCATTTTCGCGTTGACTAGTAATTAACAATAAAATATTTGTCGTGCCCTTTTCAGAATCATACCAATCATAGAAGTAGTAAACCCCCTCCATGCCCTATGGCCTCCATGCCCTATGGCCTCCATGCCCTATGGCCTCCATGCATGCCGCCACCATGCCCTATGGCCTCCATGCCTGCCTACATGATTCAGTGTAATTCCAAGACAAATAAGGCAGATCCATTTGCCCACCTGATGATCCAAGGCAAATAAAAAGCTAGCTCTACCTAGCAGTGAATTATCTCCTGAAAAGAAGACATTGCTTGAGCAGAACTACCTAACAAGAGGCCAATGGGCCTAATGCTCTGCTGGCATCATGGCTATATTGCACCTATTCATTTCAAAGTTGTGAGTCCTCAAGTGGTTCTGAACATATAAAGCATAATGTAAAAATTGTCCACCAGATGGCACTTTGCTCCACATATAATCATAGTAGCTTATGTGTACAACTCCTGTGATAAATATTGTTGCATGTGCCAAGACAACAATGAGTGAGTCCTTAACTTGATGTCCTCAGTGACCTTGCGACAGATGATTAAGGACACCCAGATTATGTAATACAAGAGGCCCATAGGCCTGCCTGGTGCTGTGCTGACATTGCCATTGAAGTCCAAGCTACACCCTGCCATTACAAAATCACCTCTTTTAACTTTACAGGCATACTGACTTTACAAAAATAAGTCAAGGTGATTGATATTACATATAATTTTAGCTTTGGACATTGTCTATATATCATATAAATTTGGAAAGTCCAATCCAATTACTTTTCAAGTTAAGGAATTTTATGTCTTAAACCACATTTTGGCTAATTTCCATAAAAAAAAAAAAAATAAAAAATCCTTTAATCACTGGAGAGTGATCATTTAAAGAAACTCTTGACAGTATTACCCAAGGTCCAAATGGAAACTAGAGGATGACTGTGACAGTATTGTGCTCAGCTGCCTGGGATGCACAGACTGAAGTGGTCCATTGATCTTTGGAAAAATATCAAGATCACATCCGTTCAAGATTACCATCACTATATGCATCATTAGCCTTCATCCATGCAGTTCAGGAGTCATCATTGTTAAAATTGAAAATTGACAGGATCTACTTTCACCATGATATGAGACAATATGTTTCTTCTGACATTTTAAGGTCATGCAAGATTAAAATTAACACCAAGGGAAACCCCATAGGTGCTCGCTTACTAGTGCCTGATAATAACCATGAGCCTAGGACCACCATTACACAGATACACACCACTAAAAGTTAATCACGGTCCAAATAAACATCACCAAAAGAAACCCTATAGATACTTTCTTATTAGCTGTTTAATAGTTACCATGAAGGCTTTGGATCCAACATTACCAAGATTTAAACCATTATGTCACATTTCTCTCAGTAGTCTATCTGTGTAGTAACTTACATGTACATGTATGTGTACCTGACCAGTAATTCCTGTTTTTACAAAAATGATAAAAATCAGAAAATGCCAGCAGCACCATGCAGTGAACAATTTCCTGCAGATCAAGCCAAGGTACATTCCCAACAAGCTTGAAGAAAATCTAGCATGTGGCACAGAAGAAGTTGGAAATTGAAAACACCCTGATTTTCATGAAAAAAAAAACAGAAAAAATCGCAGCTCCACCTAATCCATAGATTAAAGTACCAGGGTTTCCAGAAGTGTGCCTATGCAATTTCAAAGCAATTGGCCAAGCACTTTTGGTTAAGGAGTTTTGAATATTTTAGTAAAAGAATGACATAATGCGCTGAAAATTAAAAAAAGTACTGGAGCATCACCATTTTAAAAAAGCCTGGTAGAAACCCACAGAGTTTGAAATGAATCTGACTGACAGTTTTGAAGCAGCAGTCAAAAATGTGAATTACCATTGCTATTCCCATTCACTCATATTGTAATCAAAAGGAATGAACATAGAAACCCACAAGTACATATGTACCCTGACTGAGTTTAAAATCATGGATAATCAGCAACACTCAGCTCAGCTGACTGACTAGTCAGCTGAGCTAAAAAGGCAAAAAAAACAAAACCAAAAAAAAAGCACAAAAAATGTAAAGGCACTGGATCATGACCATTCGGCAACCAGACTCGAGTTTTCCACAGATAGTAATTTTATAGTTAGGGATACATTATTTTCCAACATGCAAAGATTGTGCTATTCCCATGATGCACTCTCATGCAACATGCATAAATGTTTTGCATACATCCACACCATATAGCAAGGTTGTGCTCTCCTCCATACCACACACTTAAGCAACATGCTTGGGTTGAGCTTACCTCCATGAACTACAAATTGACAATCGTATCTCTTGAGCAACTTTGTATTTCTGCCGTACTCAGTGCATTCCACGATCTGCATAGCAGTAAAATGCATTCACAAACTCGTTTATCCTTTTGTTTGTGCTGCAGTCCGGTGGTTGGGTTTCAAAAGTGAAACATATACACTTTTTGTGTATTTTCAACAGATGTGTAAGTTATTCACATTGTATCATTATACTGATTTTGGAATTTCCTATGGTGCAGTAATATATTTCTAAGTTTCCATAGATCGACCTAGAAGTGTCCTGGTTTATCTTGAACAAAAAACATGTGCTCCCTAGCCTCCTTCAGTTAGTCAGCATCAGTTCAAACAATGAACTGTGTCTCAAATCAGGTGTACTCTTTTGCAGCCTCATTCTTTGCAGGTTGAAACATATTTAATTGCTTGTAGGCAAAGCTGAGCGTCACAAGTTGCCGCAAAATGCCCCTGCTGACCACGAAATGTCTCAAGTTGCCATTAAAATGGGCCCTGGTTGTATTTGTGGGTTTAGGCCCTATTTTAATGGATTACTGGACCATTTAAACCCAGAAAAGGTTTTATTGAAACATATTAAATGCTTATTGGATAGTCAGCTTGTGTTAAATATATAATAAAGCAAACATGACAGTTTCAAGGCACAGCCAAAAATACATCAATGTCACAATGTCTGGCTTTACACTATGCACTTGCAATATATTAAATATAGGTTGAATTATGGATCATATGCTCTTAGAAGTTAGGAAGAATGGAAAATTTCTTCTAATTAACGGAATAAATGATTATGGCAGTGCTGTAAATATGTTTTGGATGGTTGAATTAGATGGGAAAGGTGTGAGAATTTTTTAATTAAAGGCGTGAGAATTTTTTAATTATAGGCATCCCCTAAAATAGCCCCCAATATGTATAAAACATGGCAGTTTATTGTTATAGAGTCACTCATTTGATGCACAAGTCTTTGTGCAAAATAGGGTTGTGCCTCTTACTGATTTTGTTGAATTAGGAAAGATGCATGTATTCCGCAAAAAATGCTGTCCCATATTAACCTTTATTAATTTGTAACAGAAAGGGCCAGCAAAAAGTTACGTTTCTCTGGGAGTGAAGCTTAAATCTCGGCACAAAAGCAAAGTGAAGCATGGATATTGACCAACCTGATCCACCCACTTAAGGGCCTTTGCCAGCCTGCATCTCTCACTGTCTGTATAGATCGGCGCACGCTTGGCTTCCTCAATGGCATCTGGCACAAAAATATACAAGGGGCATCTGTAGGGTCATTCCAAAATGTGGCCTCCAACACAGACCAAGCTGCATATTATCTCTACCAAATGTGTACTGTCAATAGGACCATCTATGACACTCGTAGCACTGAACGACAAAATACCAGATGGCCGTCTGGTCTGCAATTATACCAAATTAAGAGAAGAGTTGACTCCTATATACATTTAATTCCCAAATCGATATGAAGCTACATGGGAAAGCCCCTACCAAACTCAAAGCTGTGCACAAAATCTCCTTTGTTAAACACGGTCAAGGTCATTATACTGAGCTACAAGTTGAAGTTGCAAAGACGTGTTTTATAATAGCAGAAATCAATTACATCAAAACCATGCATTTTTATATACATTTATTGGAGAGGTGTTTGACATTTACATGACTTGGAAACTATAGGTAGATGGACACATGTTCTGCTTCATGGTACGTCAACATATACCTTCCCACACATCCACATTTGTCTGCCAACAACCAAGTATTTGCACTTCCCTTTTCAGTGATCGCATGCAATCAGCTATCTCTAGTTTACGGTGTAAAACTACATGTATCTGTCCATTCATAAGAAAAAAGTAGTGCTGCAAATCATGATAACATGCAGTATATCAAACAATTAAAAACGTGCAAAATGAAGCACGCACTTACCACTTGCGTGAACGCTGACCACCAGGTAATCACCCATTTCTCTCGCCTGCAATTATAGAAAAAAAAAGCCTTACATGGAGATGTATTGTCCAACTTAATCATATGGTAACGATAAATTGATTATACGGTTATGACAGAAACCATGTACCAGAATTTGTAGTTGATATACGTGCCTATCCATGTTCAGATATCTTGTGAAACCTTTTAGGTATAGAATGTAAGCAACCTTTGAAACATAGTCACAAAATCAAGGCTTCAGTACCATTTTTTAAATGCAAATGTTCCTGCAGTCATCCCAAAACAATATTTTAATGATCAAAGTTTGAAAACAAAAACTCATGAAATCTATTACGCAAGTGATTTGATACGTTTCTTCCCTGCAATTCATGTAAGACAACGAAATTTTATATTAGAATGGATACAAAGGTTAGTGTGCATGCGTTGTGTCATAGTGAAATAAACGAGTGAGAGGTGGAAGAAACCTATGCTATTGCATGGATTAAATTGCTCTGATAAGGTCATCTTAGATGCTCTGACAAACCATACTAACTGGCTGAATATAGGTCTGCGGAGATAATCAAATTCCTCCCAACCAATACACGTGCCCTATGATGCCAAAAATATCACAAAAACAATGGCAGGGTGTCCAAAACCTTTTCCTGTCAAGTTTGGTGTTTTTCTCCCACATAGGTCAAGTTGTTCATTTATTTGGGACGTTCGGCGTCTAAGCCATTTACAGTTTATAACTTGAATTACTAGTGAACATTAATATATCCCAAACACCTATATAAAAAGGCAAAATACTATTTTCTGTTTTTAAAGCTGTTCTGGCATGCCAAAACTCTACTTGGGCTTCAATCAGACAGAAAAGAAATTTATCTGGGGTACCCAAACTACAGAGTTCTTCCTTAATTTGGGCACCTCAAACTTACAACTAAAGGACAGTGACAGTTCTCTGCTCAGCTTTCACATACTGAAATGATCCCTTGGCCTTCATGATATTATCAAATTTCTGCAGCAACATCACAGTCCTCATTCACACACTTCTGGAGTCATCACTTTAGACATGAAATGGAGCAGGATCCACAATTACCAAGATATCAGCCAACATGTCAGATTCACCTTTCAAGGTCACTCAAAGTCAAAATTAACATCATGGGAAACGCTACAGATATTTTCCTACTAGTGGTTAGTCGTAACCTCGGGCCTAGGATCCGCCATTACAGATACAAGCTAATATGTCACAGTTGCTGCTTTTCCCACAGTAACATTTCGGAGTAGTAAATCCACAAAAATTTGTAAAACATAAAAACAATTTCAGCCCCATTTCTTCAACAAAATGACATCTGGGGGGGCCCCAGAGGTTTTCTAATGCACTTTCAAAGCAATCGGCCACGCTATATATTTCTTTCCCTCTTTCTTTTTTACGACTTAATTTGTCCAGAGTTTTTCTCAGACAGTATTATTTCCAAAACCACCAAACTTGCCATGGTGACTGACATACCAGTGAAATTGTGCATATCGTTTGGAATAGTCATGATGTTAAAAATTATGCAAATTAGGGGCAATTAAAATTCTAAAAGCTCCATATCTTTCCAACTAATGCAGATGGACACAAAATTTCAATGTGCATTTGAGGTTTGTGATACCTGCCAATATAATGGACAGTACCAAAAAGTTGTGGAATTTTAAATAATACCTAATAGATGCATTGAAAATGTAAAAGTTGAATATCTGAAAAACTATTATAGATACACGTGCCATTCCAACAATTTATAGGTTTGTGGCTAAGCCGCATCCAATGAAACATGAACCAAATTTGTAGGATTTTGATTTATGCAAATTATGTGAATTTGACAAATTTAAATCTTCGATAACTTCAAAACTATTGTAGATAGATGTGCCATTCCCACTTTGATTTATCGGTTTGTGACATAGCCGCATCCAATTAAGCATGAACCAAAGTTGTGGCATTTTTCTCTATGCAAGCTAAGTGAATACACAAAATTTAAATCTTGTAGATAGAAATGTCATACCAACTTCACTTTATAGGTTTGTGACAGAGCTGCATCCAATGAACCAAAATTGTAAAATTTTAATTCATGTAAATTAGGTGAGTACATAATATTTAAATCCTGAATAACTTCAAAACTATTATACATGGAGATGCCATTCCAACTTCAAATTGTGGGGGTGTGACATAGCCGCATCCAGTGAACCATGAAGCAAAGTTTTAGGTTTTATGTGTGCAAATAAGGCAAATGCAAAAAATTAAAATCTTGCTCTTCAAAACTATTTTAGATAGTGGTGTCATTCAAACTTCAGTTTATAAGTTTGTGATGTGGCCACATCTAATTATGAACCAAGAACCAAGGTTGTACCATTTTTATTTATGCAAATTAGTATAATACACAAGTTGATATTATATTGGACATCGGCGAATTGTTTTGTTTCAAACTGTTCAAATTTGAAGGCACCCTGACAGATTTGCTGTGAAGAAATCTTAGTTTCTATTCCAACCAATCAAGTCGGCAACCTTGATCCATTTAGTACTGCAGGACCTTGGCATGCAAAGGGAGGTCAGTGATGAAGTTGGCAGTTTGAGACTTCTACCTCACTTCAGACCTTTAGAGCTTTTTTCTAATCCATTAATTGTAAATTGACCACGTAAACACTGGTTAATTTATCTTCGAGGGTTTTTTTCTTCAGCCGTAACTTTTACGTTACTTCATTATGTAGTTCTTTTTAAATTTTGGTAAGAAACCTACCATTTCACCAGGTTTAATTCAAGCATTAATCAGTTAAAAAGTTTTTAAATGGTGCCCAGCTCTGATGAGTCTAACTCCCCTAGGAACCATCATCACCTCATTATCTCATTGAATATTGTATTTTATGATTGGAAAATAAAAATTCTATTTAATTTCATTGCATGTCCACTTGGTCTTGGCTGTTGCATGCACATTTGGGGCAGATCTGGTCACCTTCAAGGACAAACACCACATTTATGGATTTTAGATGACACCACTCAACAGGGCAGCTAGACAAGTCACGGCCTATTATTTCCCCCTTCTTCGGCCCTTTACATATGCAGTAGCTCTTCGGTAGCAAAATCCCCCTCAACAATATCCTCATGCTGAACCCTCTGGATTGCTTTGAGATGCGGAACCTGAATTATTAATCATGGGAAGTTACCGAGGGCTCCTGAAGGCATTCCGAGTGAGTCCAGCTGCTTGCCAGCAAGAGCATGCCAAATCCTTTTGGGACAGTGGGCCAGCATCAGCACCAAAGATAAGCCTTTTGATATTCACCAGCGGCCCAGCCGATGCCCCCCCCCCCCCCGCCCTCCATCTCAATCCATGGTCCCACCATCTCTGAACTGCTGACCTGGAACACCCCTTTCTCCTCGAAACCTTAGACTGGGAAAGATCAATCTCCAACGTGCCAATGAAGTTGGTTATCCCCATGCACTGCCCTTCTTTTTACTTTTTCTTTTTCTTTTTTTTTGGGGGGGGGTGGGTAGGGCAAGAGTAAGGTTAAAGTTCTGTAACAAAGAACTACCAAATACGTACTTACCTTTAATAACCAGACCCCACATTACAAGGAAATTATACAAGCAAAGTCAGATGTATCTAGAATTCTTACCTGAAGTACGGCATTAGCGTGACCGAAATGAATCAGATCAAAGCTGAAAAACAAGAAAGAGTATTGCTGGACACTGACACTGAAAAAAGTGGTCGAAAGTGTCATTAATTTGGATCGGTAAGTTTTACATATAAGGACACTGAAACATACAGAGATTTGTTAATCGGACTTTTAACTTATCTCCCATTACACACTATACTAATTAATCAGTTGTCATCCATAAAATGCATTCTTTGGCAAAGAAACAAAAAATTTTTAAAATGTACATATGTATATATATGTGTGTATATATATATATATATATATATATATATATATATATATATATATATATATATATATATATATATATATATATATATATATATGTATATATATATATATATATGCACACACATATATATATCCACACATATATATTTGTATGTATATATATACATATGTATGTAAATATATATGTATATATATATATATATATATATATATATATATATATATATATATATATATATATATATATATGTGACCTATGCAATTGTATGGACAAAAATAAATAAGAAAATTAAAAAATGGCTTCAGGAAATTCAACTTAAGGCTCTACGCTTTGTTTACAACAGCAACCATGCCCCCAACGAAGTCTTTGAGTGTGTTCACAATTTAGGCACTTCACCTGCAGTCCGCTGACACTGAACCATACACAATGTCCCAATACTGCCGGAGCTTTTTGAACTTAAACAAAATAACAAGAGTTTGAGAAACACTTCACTACTTGTGTTACCATATTTTAAAACAGCATTTGTTTTTACTTATATACTTGTCAATAATGATGGACTGTGGTTCCATTACAACAAGCGTTAGAATTATTCTGAATTCTTCACTATGCAGTACTTTGGACAAAGTATTTATCTGTATCAATGTGTGTTGACACAATCAAGTTTCAACACAATGATTTTTGTCTGTATATAATAATTCAGTTGCAATAAGTAGCCTGTGACTGACGTTATCTGTATTTGAACCAACACATAAATAAAGTCATACCCATGTCCATGTTTAAGCTATTCATATGGTTTAGATTACCTCCAGTGTAATAACTGATTTGGTGGTAGGAAAAAAAAAGAGCACCAAGTGTTTACATTGATCCGTGCAGTGCACTCATTTGGCAGATTTGCTCTTTGAAAAAAAAAGACATAGCCATGCCATGGTTCACACATATTGCATCAACTTATAAGGAAAGGTAGCTTTGCCATATATGAACTCTTCTTAGATACAAAAATAACAAAATTCAGTGGTAGCGAGAAACACTTTAACAGTAAGGTAATAAACAGAATTATGGTGCGTCAATTCTATCAATGCTATGGATGTTTTACGGTGGGTGGGAGGGCCTGATGATTGTGAACAGCAGAAAAAATGTGAGGCCCGGTTTGTTTGTGATCCCTCTCAATTTTTACATGTTGACAGTATGTTTATGATCAAAGTGGTTGGCAACAAGTGGAGTTTTAAACATAACTCCAAACAGCTTTAAGTTTAATTTGGGTGCAAGAATTTCATTTTGAATACATGCATCTGCACCAAAACTGACGGTTTCCAAGTGAAAGGTGTAAGTCCCATAACTCGCCCATCTAAAGCAATCACAATAAACATGTATTTGCAGCAAAAACGCGGAAATATTTATGCTGTCCTTCGATCAATTCCCCACATTCACAACAGCTGCGGACATCTGCTTCAGTTGGATACAGCCCATGTGGAGTCTTGAATGCATCACCAAAAACATGACAGGTTTTGATATGATAAAGTAGAAATCTTCCAGATTTCATGTTTCATTCACAAAAATTCTCAGAACTTGCAATATGCCAAGAATGCCATACACTTTATCCTAAATGATTCCAAAGCCGATCTGCTGAGGTGAAATAAACCTTACTATCCACAGTGAAATTTTGAACAAGGTCTATGTGAACAAGTGCAAAAAGGCTTGAAATTTAACCCTTTCCTAACATTATTGCCCCAATTCAAAGTATCGTATACCTTAAAGTTCCTATTTCAATTTTTCGTTAATATTACAAAACATTCTGGATGAAAATTGTGACAAGTGAAGTATAGATAAAATATCCAAGGTAAACAGCTTTCTTTGGTGCAATGTAATTGCATCCAAACCCGAAACAAGGAAATTTGTTGACTTGTTCTCTTTGTCAGCAGCAAAGGACACTTTGAGGAGTTATATACAATGTCATACAGCATTCTAAATTTATGCGAAATGTCATAAAACATTTCAGATGGCTGTACAGTGTTTTCCAGCATTTCAGATTTATGTACAATGTCTTACAACATTGTAGATGTATATATGTCACACAACATTCTTGCTTTATGTACAATATCATACAACATTGTAGATTTATGTACAATGCCATACAACATTGTAGATTTATGTACAATGTTATACAGAATTCTAGATTTATGTACAATATCCTCCAGCATTCTACATTTATGTACAATATCCTCCAGCATTCTAGATTTATGTACAATGCATTATATGTCATACAACATTTAAGATTTGATTCTGAGACCTTGCAATTCATTCTTGTGAAAGCTAAAAAGTCTATGCACAGAATATGGCTGGTAGGATACAGATTTGAATATCGTGCAGTGGTTTCATCTGCATTTTGTTAATATTGCAGCAAATTACAAAACCTGAAAATGAATTTCCCTTGTATGCATTCTCCCTTCTACCCCCCACACCACCCATTTGTTTTAATTAATATGTTATCACTATCCCTAATACCCCATGGTTATGCATATGTTATTGAATTAAGAGGGACCCAGCCTACTGATAATCTGACAAGTTGTGGAAATCTTTATTTTTCAAGGAAATATGAAAAATTTTGTGTTTGTAACTCACTTTTGGTGCACATGTTTAGAGAGTTATTTACATATTCTTTTCCTACATCAATACAGGCACTGGTAGTAATGTTTGGGTGTATCACAAGGCCATATTTGGTGGGAACTATTTCTTCTACATTGTATGGGGAAAACGAATGGGACTGCTTCACACCCCCACACTCCTCCCAACTGGAACTACTTTCTATAGTGAAATAGCAAATTGGTCATGATAAGCCCAAAAACCATCTTAACATATGTACACTGAGAACAAATGTCAGTCTTCGAAAATTCTCAAACAGATAGGTCCAGTGAGAATCCTCAAGGTTTCTTGCACAGTGATCACACTAGGAATCAAAAGGTAATTGTAACTTTATTTATTATATTGTATTTGTTGATAAGCCAAATGAAGGATGGATAATCTCAAATTTTAATTAATTCAGTTGCTTTGTTGATAATTGTATTAAGTCTTGATAAACACAGCAATTGTATGTGTGTTTCATATCGCCCTGTAACAACAGCTGATTGTGTATTTAAGTTAATGACAAATGAACAAGGTGACACATTATCACGTATGTCAAGACACTGCTTGTCATCATCAGCAATCTATTGTTGTATGTGTCTAATAAGGGATTCTTATATTACCCAAATTTTTGTAATTTACATACATTGTGATTGATTAGTTTTCTGGCAAAGTGTATTACTGCTGGAAAGGGCTGTACACTTAAGGTTTTTGAGATTCTGTCGTGTAAATTGAACTTAAATGTAAGTAAAAGTTGCTTGGTTATGGTGATTTTAATTAAATGTTTACCAAGTTGTACATAAAATTGTAAGATGTTGGCTATACTTTTTGTCCGTTTGTATTATGCAGTTTAAGTAGCTGGAGCCCCTTTTTGACTAAAATACACTGTCCCTAAAGCACTTAATTTTGGACTTGGCCACCTCCCCCTTAATTGACACAATGGAGGCTTCTGTCTTCTTTTTAACAGGGAGACAATAAGCACTGGCAGGACTTGCTCAAACACCATCAGCAACTGGCACTTCATTCAACCTAGAACTTATAATAGCACTGCCAGGGCTTCAGTAACTAGAAGAAAAAATGATGTTTGGCCACTAGGAAAACACAGGAGACCCATTCCAGTGACCAGGAAAATCCCGGTACCAGAAAACTGAAGAATACCGTGCACTGGGAAAACCCAGAAATTCCTAAAAATCACGGATAATTGGAAATTTTGAAAAATCATAAGTTCTGGAGCCCGACAATTTCTTGGAAAATCTGGTAATCCAAAAACCTCCAAGCAAAGTATAAAATTTGTGAAGCCAAAAGGTACTAAATATTCCTGGGATCCAATGAATTATAACTAGTTTATGGTCATCTTCATTATCCCTTATAATCATTATTTTGTCATACATATGTATGTAAACAAGAAAGGTAGCAGCACATGTATTAGAAGTCACTTATCACATTGTTGATACACATCCATTAGACTGATCACAAGGTTCGGAGTTTGGCCATTGTGGCAGAACTGCAGGTGAGATGATGAAAATAAACATTGTAGGTAGAAACTTATAAAAGAGTGTTGAGTCTTGAGTTTCCCTTCACAATATCCCCAACTGGCATTAAACAGCAAAGGAATTGATCAGACATTTTTAAAATTTCAGCTGAGTCTGATTTCCAAGTGTCATAAATTAATTTCTTCAGTCTAGGCTGGTTTGTTGACTTATTTACTGGCATATATAAAACTCAAAGCACTCTTCAAGTATGTTACTCCATTTTCAAAATTCCCAAGGCCTTAAAAAATATTTTACGAAATTCAAGTAGCTTCAAGCACTTCAGAGACTCACGCCAACCCTTTCTCTGTCTGTCTGTTTATTCCTGTGTATGTAAATCCACTCACCATCCATCCAACAGAACTCGAACCTGCCCTTCGTCCCCATTCCTCATTGTGCCCGCATCCATTTCCAGCCTGTTTTTGCAAAATGATCACCAAGAACATGAACATGAGTAAGCAGATTTGTACTTCACCATTAGCTATGGAAAACCAGTAAGTGAAATGGTAGGTCCAACTGACCGACAAAGGACGCCTGTAGTGTATCTGCACGCTGTCATGACAGCGTGCAGATACACTACAGGTATTTAATGAGGGTTTTTTGTTTTGTTTTGTTTTGTTTTGTTTTTTTTTGGGGGGGGGGGGGAGGGGAGCAGGCAATATTGGGTTTACATGATATCAACATTTTCTTAACAATAAAGGGCTGCAAAGAAATGAAATCAAACGGTTTGCTCTAAGAATTCTCAACTGGACTCAGCAGAAGAATACTGTGACTGAACCGGCTATCCAATATAAACATGTTCAATATGCCAGATACATGTATATGACAAATTGATAAGTGAATAAGATATACCAGGTTGTCAGTCAAAGTGGGTGTTTTATGTCAAAGTTTAATTTTAAAGCCTCACCCACCCCACACCCACCCATCACCCCCTTTAATTGTACAGGTTACAGATTGCAGGCACCATGCCAAGTGAGATTTTTCATATATATATATACATGTATTTCAAAGGTGTTTGTTCTTAAAGTCCGCCTATTACAATTACTGTGATAGTGTATATACCGCTAGACTGAGGGCAGCTTTGTGGTGAAACTCATGGGTCATACATGTATCATTAATGGACTCTTAGCTTTCATTTGGAATCAAATACTTATTTTGACACTGATTAGGGAATTTTATAGGAGATACATGTAAATGTATTTCGCCTTGTGGAAGAAAAAGGTGGTCATTTAGTACAAATGGAACTTGAAGAGTCAATTTGATAAATACACTTTGGCTATAATTAGCTGCGGTGCAGCTCTGGGATTTGATGGTTGTACGATGGAGGAGTATTTAAACTCTTTCATGGTACAGCTTCATTCGAGTTTCACAAAAACTCTGCTGCTATACAAACAAGACCAACAGTACCCGTACATCTTCATTGCAGTTCTTAACCAAAATCAAAAATCACAATCTTATGTCATCATGCTTCACAGACAATCCATTCACTGTCAATTTCTATATACTTATACATTACCAATTAAATATTATCATTTAAAATCTTTTTTTTCTTTCTTTAATTCAAGGCTTCACCAGGCAAATGAATTTATAAACGGGTCATCAATGGAAAACCATCAAGCATGTTTCGCAGCCTGAAATTCCTGGACATTCTTTTTTTGTGATGGCGGCTGCTTGCCTATAAATTGTATTTGGTAATAACCATCCACTTGAATTTAACAAATGGATCAAAGTGAAATAACAATACATAACTAGTAAAAAAGATTTGCTTCTAATCAAATCTGTCTGTCTGCCTTTAAAAGTTGTAAATATGGCCAGATGAAAATTTCAAAGGTCCAAATGACCTTGATCTTTGAAATCTAGAGGTTACATGTAATTTTTTTGTTTTTAAATCTGCAGTATTGCAATACCCACAATGTGAACCCAAAATGAATGAAACTGGACAAAAAAAATTGACCTTTGGGTTTTAGAACTTACATGTTAACTACAAAAATATGAAGTGTTGCAATACCTAATACCTAAAAGTTGAGTACAACATGAAACAAATTGGATGAAAACTGACAAAGGGGTGGATGAAACTTTTGAAGACCCAAATGACCTTGATCTTTGAGTTTAAGAGGTCACATGTAAATTACGGAAATATACAGGCTATTACAGTGTTACAAGATTTTAATTTAAGCCCAACATGAACCAAATGTGATGAAAATCCACACGGCAATGAATAAACAAATATTTGAAGTAAAACAAAAAGTCTGTGTTTGCACAAAGAGTCAATAAAGGTCATTCCTTCATTCATTCATGGTGCATATGAGGTCATTCCTTCATTCATTCATGGTGCATATGACTTTGGTTCTCAAGAAATTGATTGGTCATATCATGGAGCTACTATATAGCTGCATGGTCATATACTTAAATAAAAGTGGTATTTTTACTATTCCCTGATGGGCTTTTCTACTCTCTTATTGTAATTTTTGCCTGCCGGTAGTTTGTTTGGTGGGTCTGCGTTTGGTCTCCGTGACATTCACAATATTAAAAGCGAGAAAATCTGTACCCGTGAAAATAAGTAGGATTCAATTAGAAGCGAGTATGACACTGGCAGGCGCCTCGTGTTGGTCCTGCAGGTTCTTTGTGCATCTGTGCGTCCGTGGACGTACAAGTGCACGCCAATGGTTCTGTGCATGGTGACACCTGACCATAGAGGTATCTCGTTTATTCCTCCACGGTGGTACTCAGGGCTGTCCAACTGGTGCATTGTAGCCAAATTTTGCAACAAAGCTCTTCAAAATTGCTACAGATTTTCTCAAAAATAAGTGTTTCTCATGTAAAGAAGTGGAAAAAAAATGCTACAAGTGAAGAAAATTTTGCTACAAAGATTTTCAGCTGGACAGCACTGGTACTGATCTGACTGTGCGGCCCCAAGTCACCACTATGCGCAGATCTCAGCCTACATTTGGAGAGTCTTATGCATTAAAATTATTTGCATCTGAGGGCAGTTGCCTGGTCACCATGATGGTGCCAAAAACCAGTTCGTGGTTGTTGTACTGGAAGAAACGCGCATACTCACCTCCAGTCTTTGACATTTAACTATACACATCGGCCAGTGTGAACACTTCCAACACTGATGTAGCTGTGCGCAGAGAATGTTCCCAACGGCCGGGTGTTCCTGTCCGGTCATCAGCAGCCTCGCTTCTGTAACCGCCAGCTGTTCTTTGTGAGGAAAACCCCTGAGGATGCCAAATGGTCTCAAAATAGTAGTAGTACCAACCCGCCGAGTCTTGGTCTCATATTACAAAAACCAAATAATGTAGGTCGGTGGCAAACTTATCTCGTCCTCTGACTCTGAGACAAGGCCCTGCTGCCACACGGGCCAATCCATGGATAAGCGGGGAGATTCTGTAACGTACTCCCTAACATAGCAAGATTGACACTCAGTAGTGACTTTCCGTCTGTTACCAGGGAGACCTGGATTTGTGATATGTGATATGTAATATAGACAATAGTAATTCCATATATATACAGGTTAGACAGGGACAGGTTAGCTTATGGAGAGTAAAGAGTTCGAACTGCGGAATAGGATATTGACTACTAGGAAGTGGTTCTGGGCAAAAAGACACAAATACAAATGTGAAAGTAACCGCCCTCTGAAATGTTATAGAGAACTGTGATATGAGAAATTGAAAGTTTGTGATATATGAAAATAACCCCTTGATATAATATGATCTTGAAAATTAACAAAACACCAAATATGAAGTAATTGGAATAGGGGCGTTCTGGATCAACTCGGACACTTAACTTAATAAGTAATTTTCTTATTTAATAAACATGTAGATTTGTCGCTCATTGTTTAATGATTTATAATAATGTTTGTTGTTAATTTTGCCCTATAAATTTGTCAGTGTTTACATTTTTTTATCCATGAGGATAAAAAGTGTCCGAGTTTAGAGAGAAAATGTGAGCAAATCAGATAAAGACAGACATATTATCCCTTAAACCAGGTCACTTATCTCTCACGTGACACATATAAATATTATTGCGTTATTTCTTACAAATTGGTAAGGCCGGATAGAGAAGAGATCGGTTTCCTGTGCATCTCTCCCTTTTAGGGCGAAGTGTCAGTGGGATTGAAATGTGTAGACAAGAGAAACATCAGACAAACATTTACAAAGAAAAAAGTGTTATTTTTTTATATTACAGTACAAATTCGATTATGTAGTTATATATTCATTTTGTGTGTTCAACATACACCTGGGTTTACCCAATTTCACTGAAAATTGTGTGCAGTATCAGTTCCTATTATTTTTAAGTTGGAAAGACTGATAGTCCGATTATTTGAAATGGGAAAATGAAAATAATGAAAAATTATAATCCATTTGAACACTACATTCCTTACTTTCATATCTTTTTGAATGGTGTGCTAACCTGAAACGGAGTAAAAGAAAATTTTTATTTCATTTTGTCATGAGTTGAATCTCTTTAAATTTATAAGTGTTCATGTCTTTATATAATATGAGGCCGCGATATTTGGTTTGATCGCAGTGAAAGGCTTTTTTTGTATCAGTAACTGTTAAATTGTTTAAACATTCAGCACATGTACCAAAAGATAGCTGGTGATCCTGTTCCTATTTTTCATCAATTTACACCCCTTCCAATGTTATAATCACACAACTGAAAGCATGTAATCTATGCCCCCCCCCCCCCAAAAAAAATCATTTGAAACATTTTTGTACACATTTAGGATATCAGCTGCAACCTATATGTAGGCTAGATATTTCCTTCCCTGGTGCTGTCATGAAAAAGACCAACCTGCTGTAATGTATTCAATACATACTACAAAGAGAAGCTTAATATATCTGTTCGGCTTTTCCTGAATGTTGCTGTTCCAGATAAAATGAAAAATCAGACGGGCTCAGACACACCCAAAGGCAACAGGAACTTAATTATTTTGTATCAATTCTTAATTCTGCTTAATTCAAAAGCGCACTTCCCAGGTGCTGTCATGAAAAAAGACCAAGCATGCTTTTATGTATCAAATACGCATCACAAATAGAAGCTTAATTATGGGAGGATGACGTTATTAGAATTTCGCCTCTAAAAACATTTTTATTTTACCTTGTTGAATGTGACCAGTGCGCAGCACATTAAGATTTTAAAGAAATTGTAATTTCATAAAATAAATAAATATCGAGTCTGGGACAACCAACACAAATCTTTTTCCTTACAGTATGTTCCCTGCATTTGTCAAAAGAAAATATAAAGCTTAAGTGTCCGTCTTTATGTGGTGGCCGACGTTACCCATGATCTCCCCACAGCCACATTTGTGATCATTTGCATACCTTAATAGACTACCTCGATTGAAATTTCATGTAGCAATTAAGTGCCCTTAATTATGTATTTTAAGAATACTACAACGAGAGGAGACACTTCTTGACTTGTATTATTGCTAGATTTAAATACAATATTAGCTGTTGTCATCATAAAGGTATTTATTGTATGTTGCCTATCTCTAATAAAGTCAATAAAACACCACCTGCAAATGTCATATGTTTGGGCTTGTTGCAAGCTGAAAGGATTCTCTTTAAGGATTGATGTATATACAATGTATGCATATAAATAGCTTTTCCTTTCACATATTCAATGTTGATTTTATCCGCTGCCAGGGTTGTAACTACATGTACCTATAACCAACTAACATATGACTAATAGGTGCACAAGGTGTTTTCGTTTTCATGAATGGTCAGTTTTATCCATGATAAATTGTTCAGCCATACATGACCATAGAAACGGTTAATGTACACTGTTATCCAAAATTGCTGCCAAATATAAAAAAAAACACTATACACACATTTTCTCCTTGTCCAGCCACCCGTTGGGTCCAAGTCATACCTCTGAATGTCGAAATACAGTGCGAGTTTTGACATTCATCTCACAACATACGACGTATATCTTCCCTATAATCTTGATCCCTCCATTGTAAAATTTCTGTTTGGTCTGTTGGGCCCCAGTATTTTGACCCATCATATCATTGATTGAAGTCTTCTTTTTTTGTTCATGTGATGATGGTAAAGCAGAACAGAGATGAAACTACATGTAAGGACACTATTGATATTCATTAAATGTAATATCTACAGCCTATTATAGCAAAGCCAACTCACTGCTTCTGTGAACAAAGTAAAGTATTTGGATTTATGTCATTTTTATGCCTGTTTGTCTGCACAGTGAAGGTCAAGGCCACGAGTACCTGCATTATCGAATATTTGCCCCCCCCCCCCCATGGGCCCCAGGTCCAAATATTTGCCAAACAGATGCCCCCCTCCCTTCCAAAATATTCCCCCCCGGGCAAGCATTTTGATTTTTTTAATGTAAATATAGGCCTATTATTTAAACTAAATTGCTTAGGGATAGTACACAGACTAATCAGGAAGCTCTTCAGTGCAAAACGCACATAGTAAGCTTATACTTGACACACAGGACCACACAGTACAATTGGTAAGAAAGACATAACTCGGAAACAGTCTGGGATACGTGCTTATGGCACCAGAAAATAAAGAGCTTAGCTTTCAAATTCCCTGGATAATGCGATATAATTTTGCACAGGGTCAAAAATGTTCACATTATCATCGTGACTTAAATCGGCATTTCCTTACTTAAAATATGCAATAAGGAGATCGCTGCACAGATGTAAGATAAGTTTTGGGTTTACTCCCAGTGCCAGAATATGACACACAGTGTCTAACAGATGATACCTATAGACTAAAAAGAGAGGACGGGAGAAGAGAAAAGTGATGGATATCTTCGCTTTGGAAAGAACATGCGCATTCTGGTGAGGGGATAATATTAACGTTTTAAAGACGGGAGTTTAACCGTGAGCAGCCCAGGCGCAACCGAGTGTGACAAATATTTGGGAAAAGCTTTCCGTGCGAGAAATAAAAGGGTTTAATGTCAACAGAATGTAATGTAGATTTCAATTTTGATTTGAATGTTGCAAGTAATAGAGATTCCTTAATGTCGAGCGGTAGGTTGTTCCAAAGGTGAATGCAGGAAGGGGGGAAAGAGTCGCCGTAACGTTTGGTTTTGAATTTTACCTGTCTAATATGGAGGCGGTTACGCAAGCTAAGACTGTCCTACAAATAAAATAGAGGAAACCTATCTCCAGTCGACATTGTGTTAAAATGTGTCAACATGTGAAGTCAGCATCCCACCAGACGATGTAATAGACTGTTTGTGAGTTTTATACCAAACTCCGACGAGGCAAATTCGTATAAAACTCACAAAATCTATTGTCGCTTCCAGCGGTCTGCTTATATATTTACACACACACACACACACACACACACACACACACACACACACACACACACACACACACACACACATATGTGTGTGTATGTATGTATATATATATATATATATATATATATATATATATATATATATGTATGTATATATATATATATATATATATATATATATATATATATATATATATATATATATATATATATATATATATATGTATCTCAGGGCCGTCCAACTGGAGCATTGTAGCAAAGTTTTGCTACAAAGCTCTTCAAAATTGCTACAGATTTTCTCAAAAATCAGTGTTTCATATGTGGAAAAAAATAGTACAAGTAAAGAAAATTATGCTACAAGGATTTTTAACTGGACAGCACTGATCCTCCACCGAAGAGCTAATTAAGCAAAAATTTACGATGTCTTCAGGGAACTTATGATCATTAATTTGGACTGTTGATGTCATTTTATAACCAAATGCGTTAGAATGTAGTATTTGACACCTTATTTTCAAAATCTTCCGGGGAGGGGAATGACCCCGGACCCCTCCATGGGACTCAGCTACCCCAACATGTGGGTTTCAAATTTGGCATGGAAATGATCAGAATGTCCATCAGACTTATTTAGAGGTGGGCACCCCTTAATGCTGGCTAAACCAACTGGTTTTCCAGTATTATTGGTTCTTCTCTAAAGTAGAAAACACTCAGATTTCACATGACCACTTTTATGGCAGTAACTGAATGTGGATCCACTAAAAAACTTCTGCCCTGCTGATTAGCAGGTTTATCAGACTGAGGAAAATTATTGGGCTTTTGTTCATCAGAGTGTTGACAGGGGGAGAGGTTCCCTGTTTCCTCTAATTTAGATCTGAACTGACCCTACTTGGGTTTTATGTGTCACCTCATAGTCATCAACCAAAACTACGGCTTCATGTCATTTATCTGCCTTACGTTTAAGTAAGTCTTAATTGCTTTAAAATCTTCTACCAAAATAATTTCAAAATCATTTTCCATTTTCCTGGAGGTACACCATATGTCAAACAGATTCTCTTTCTTTCTGGCAAATTCCACGTAGGTCTCATCTGGTTCTTTTTCTCTGTCCCTGAATTTCTGTCTATAAGCCTCAGGTACTAACTCATAGGCTTTCAGAACAGCATCTTTTAACGCATCATACCCAGAACTTTGTTCTATGGAGAGGGACAAATAAACTTCTTGTGCTTTTTCAATAGACACACTTTGTAAAAGAAGAGGCCACACCCTTCTAGGCTATTTTAAAGATTCAGCTTTTTTCTCAAAAGAGAGAAAGAATTTTGATTTTTCTTCAAATTTTGGTCCTAAACGTGCATTTTTTGGCTACATCCAAAGGTCCTGACCGTGTTGAGTTATCGGTTCTAGAATGCCTAAATTCAAGCTCTCTTAGCTTTAACTCATGTTCTCTAGCCTCTCCTCTCTCGCATCCAGTGCTGCCTCTTTTACAGCCTGTGTTTTTCTCACATAAGCCTATTTTGCTGCCTGTGCCACTTCTCTTTCATTCTGAAGTTATAATTTAGCTAATTCCAGCTGAATTGCAAAACTTTTATCCTCGGATCCCTCATCCTCAAGGAAACCTCTTTCAACCAAATAGGAAACAATCTTTTGTTTTGCGGTATTTTCCTGATACCTGATGGTACCTCTAAACTTAAATATTTGGCCTCATTTTCCAGGTCTTCCTTTACCAATTTATAAAAATCTTTGACTGTTAAGTCATTACTCAGAAATACACTTGGATCTATTGACATGTTGTCTTTTTGTCTGTATATATTGACCAACGACTACGTTCAATTGCTAAGTGGAAAGATTCACAGTATAAACAGCCGTATAAGTCCATACTGACTAAGAAGTTAGGCTCTGTAGCTGCACTAGACGTATCAAATTGTCATGCTGACCAGTTAAGGTTGAATAAAGTGGATGTATATATTGGTACTTTAAATAATATGATGCATGAAGCAGCAGATGACGCAGGGTGGTGCTCTCTAAACTTAATAAACCCAGACCCTTCTGGTCACCTGCATGAGCCATTCCTAGGGATAAAAAGATGTTCTGGTGGTATTTATGGGTTTAGAGTGGTAAAACATGAAAAGGTGCAGTGTTTGATGGATGAAAATATGTGAAAAAGTGTTTCAGACGGCTCTGTAGGAGTAACATCCAAAATTGAGCAAATAGAAAATGGGGTGTATTGAATTGTTATTTCAAAGTACAGAAAACCACTGCTTTTTGGGGTGCTTTAAACAGAAAACCAACAAATAGGTTGAGCTCTGCGTTGAGGCCTCAGCAGCTTGCCACATAGGCCTATTATTCCAATGATGTCAGAGGTTGAACCCGACTCCCTGTCACATGATCAAAAACAGGTTGCCAAAAATGTAAAATCATTTTTCAGTTAGTCTTACTACACTGTAAATGACGAAGTGCATGTAACAAAAGAAAAAATGAACAAACTGTTAGTGTCTCTGGAAGGAAATTGTTCACCAGGCTGTGACAGCATTATGCCTGAACATCTGAAATATGGTGTCTCAGATCTGCTACGTCAGCATTTAGCTACATTGGTTAAGGTGGTTATAACACACACTGTTGTCCCATCGGATTTCTATGTTGGAATTATTGTACCTGTCATTAAAAATAAAAAGTAAATTAGTTTCGCAATGAATGATCCTGTCTGATGTAAATGAAGCACAGTTTAGTTTTTCAAAATAAGAGGGGAACCGTCTTGGGATGTTGTTTTCTTAATATTGCTGCATACTATGAAGTCTAAGGTAAAACGCCTCTGTTTATTGGGAGTCTTGACATGGTTTAGTGTTTTGATCATATTTGGCATGAGGGATAATTTTTCAAACTGAAGTCTATATTGCCGGCTTAGCATTGGTTGTTACTATACAGACTTTATGGAGGTTTTTGTGCCAAGGTTAAATGGAATCACAATTACAGCCAATCCTTCAGGATAACTAGAGGCATGCGGCAGGGCAGTGTTCTCTCCCTGAAATTCTTCAATGTATTCATAAATGACTTATTTAATGAGCTCCAGGCCTGCGACCTAGGAATAAGAATAAGGAGACATAAGTTTTGTGCTTTTGCCAATGCAAACGACGTTAGTATTTTCTCTGCCTCTGCTGCTGAGTTGCAAAATATGATAAACATTTGCGAGAATTACACCGATAAATGGCGCTTATCTTATGGTGCTGCGAAATATACATGGGTCCGAATGAGTTAACATTTGAGAAAGAACTGACTGTTCTAGGGGTAACCTACTCCGATAATGGTTTAAGTGACGCGCATGTACATAATAGAATTGGAGCTGCCAGGCGATCTATGTATAAATATTCTGGCACTGGCTGGACCTACCCAGGCCTAGACAATAATGTGAAATCAATAATGTGGAAAGCTATTGGTGTCACCTTGGGTCTTGATTGTATTAACTTGTCAACTTGTAATTTTGCAGTGTTAGAGTCATTCTAAGGGACAATGATCAAAAACGCCCTATGTCTCAGTACACGGAAAGGCACTCCAAACTTTTATCAGTGATGAGTATTCCAAAAATAATTGATATTGTGAAGCCAGACACTATTTCTTAAGCAAATAGAATATGCCAGGTTCAGTAACTTGCATGCTGTCTTTTTCTATACTTAATTTCTCAACAAGTGATGGAAGGAACTGTTATGAGAGGAACCATGGTCGACTACCTAATTAAATTTGGAGTGTCTCCTTTAAACATCGCCATAGAACGTGACAGTGCCTGTGATAACAGTAACATTATAGAGACAGATGGTTTCATAGATTCACAGAAATTCTTGCTTTCAAGTAGAAACTTTAATAGAATGGGCTTGGCTGAGTATAAACTTGTCAAACTCTTAACTAGTTCTTTAAGCCCGGTTTTCGTTGTTTTACCACACGGGATATTTTACTTATATATGACTGTGAACAATAGACCTGTTCATACCGACTTTTACCGAACTTTTCCGGACCCTAATTAATTATGTATCCATTGTTGGCCTGATTGTCAAATCAGCAAGTGGTCGAGTCGGGCCCACACTTTCATATGTTCACAACGGATGCCATGGCAAACGCTAGTGATTACTGCATGGATTGCGCTGAACAGTGCAAATCTTTCATCTAAAATGTCACATCAGTGGTGAAATGTGCATGTTAAGTTTGCTGACGGTTTGATTTTTCATTAAACTTAAGCAAATCCTGTGTTTTACTTTCTGATCCTTCCACTTGTAATCCAGCCAGCGTGGTCGAGTGCAAAATGTAAAAAAAAGGCAGGGTATGCTTCCCGAAGTGAACCGAATAAACCCCAGTCCTATGAACAGGTCTATTGATGTATTTTATTTGTATGTACTTTTATTTCCTCAATTAAGGGGGTTCTATAAAGAATTATATTAACCTTGGACACTTCCATCATACTACAGATAGGTGTGTTATTCTGCTTCAGAATCACAGCTATAAACATTTTCCAAGCATTTCTATAATTCAAATTTTGCAAGCACCCAGACAGATTTGCTGTGAAGCAAATTTTCTTTTCTAGTTGCGTCTGTGTGGCAACACAGTCATTCTGTTTTTGTTGGGTTTTCTTATTTTCTTATGTCCGTGTGTGAACACAGACATTCTGTTCTTTCCAGGAATTTTTTCTTTCTTTCTTACTTGTTTCTTTTCCAGCAACTTGTCGAACATTTCATTTGGACACTATTGTACCTAGAAACTCAGGGTGTGATAAGTTGGCCAAAGAACATACTGGTCTAGTCCAGTAGCTGGTGACATCTGTTGGCTGAAAAGTGCAGTTCAGAGTATGGCTAGGTTGTTAGTCTATATGTTCTCTGTAAGTGGAAAGCAAGCTAAGATCTGGAAGTCAGTACTTTACTTTGAAGTGTTGTCTTCAGCATGAAACTTCGTATATATGAAAAATAAAACATGCTACCCAAGGAGTAAATTATACATCTTCATGTCACTATAAGTGATAGCCTCTATGGTGGCTGGTAATAGAAAGGGGCCAATCATAGATACCTTTCTTGTCAGCACATATGAACCCAAAAAGAAGTAAAATTTATTTGATAAAAGGGGGGGGGGGTATGACCGTGTTTTAGCAGGCAGGAGCGCATGCATGTCTGTTTGGATAGCAGTCGGTTGCTTTCCACAACCGGGATGAAACCACATTTACATTAACTATGTATTTTCATATTGGCATAAAGGCCTGGAACTTTTGTTCCTTCACTGCTAAGAAAAAAATGTGTGCGTAGTGTTGCAGAAACACTTTTCAAGATATGGAAGATAAAAAAGGGGAGTCGATAGATAGAATCAAAAGCGATGCCTGTGTGTACTTGTCAAAGCTAGGAAGCACATGTTACTGCTTATCGGCATTACCTTACTGCGTGTAAATATGTGATTTTCCTTGTGTTAACACAATTCATCATGGAAAAGATACCCGTCAAACCAAACATTACAAACAGGCGCAAAACATCACGTGATAGCATGGCTGAAATAGTGGGGTAAGCACAGTTAAACGGCTCTCAAATGTGTGAGCGCAATAAAATTAGATACTACTTAGCATATTGGCAAGAGCCTGCGCCGGTTGATATTGTAAATTAAAGGGAACAACTTGATCACAATTTGAGACAAATTGAAATTCCGTGTCCAGCTATTCACTGAAAGGATTATCCGTGTAAAGCTCACACGACTGATATCCAGGTTTGCATGATGAGATTGTCTCTTCCTGTATTAAAGCTAGTGAAAACAGTATTCCGTACAGTTTATCCAAAAAAAAAGTAATTCCCGGTTGAAATGATCAAGTATAAGCTCTAAGGCAAGATGCGCTATTTTTGGCACCATATTTGAAAGTCTAAGGTTGGCACTGTTGCCCAAATAAGAAGGCACACACGTGCGAAGTATCATAATGCTCTTCGTTCCTTGGATAACAATAAAGATACGATTAGTGCTAATAAGATAGCAGAAGCTATAATAAATTAAAAATAAGGGATTTCTGGGCGGAGGTTAGAAAGATGAGACCTATTGGATGTTCACAATCTAACCTTGTTAACGGTAATTCGGATCCTTATGAAGTAGATGATATCTTTGCAGAAAAGTGTGACAAATTTTATAATTCTGTCTCCTATGATGAAGTGGAAATACAAGTATTGAAGGATGAGCTTAAAGATATGATTGTGCCAACTGTATACAAGAAAGGTTGTATATCAGTTGAAAAATTTGCGGAAGGTAAATCAAAGTTACAAAATTGTAAATATGTTGGTAATGTTGGACTTTATACTGATAATCTACTCAATGGCCCTCCCTCACTTAATATATACTTGCCATGTCTTTTTTCAACGAAGTTGAATCATGGGGTGGCCCCTGAAGGGTTAACTGACAATATTTTTACACCCAATATCGACAGACAAGAGGAAGTCTAAGTGCAATTCCGAAAATTAACGAGCCATAGCGTTATGGAAAATTATTTGAATGGATTGTTAGAAGTCAAAATTCTAATCACCTGGGTACTTCAGACTTACAGTTTGGTCTTAAATATAACAGTTTTACAGTTCAGTGTACTTTTGCTATGTTAGAGTGTGGTAATTACTACACGTCCCATGATTCCAATGCAAATCTGCTCGTGCGGACTGAATTTTTATCTTAATGACCAGAAACTAAAATATGTAAAAGAATATAAATATCTCGGTCTATCACTGACAGTTACACGAAATTTTGCAGAAGCCAGAGAAAATATTAATAAAAGAGCATTAAATAGAATGTTTAATTGAAAGCTTGCTTGGGGAGCACAAATGTAAGTCCAAAAAATTGTCTTAAATTATTTGACCAGCTAGTTAAGCCAATTGGTTTATGTGGATCAGAGATTTAGGGATATATGAAAGTAACAAAGAGAAAATTAAAAGACCATGATTAGATGCAAGAAATGTATGGAATGTATCGCGCTGAAAAGTTGAGTACTAGTTTTCGATAATATGTACTGGGAGTGAATAGAAAAACAACCAATGCAGCTGTATTGGGAGAACGAGGGAGGAACCCACTGGGTGTCAATGTTGTTATCTCAATGTTGAAATACAAAATATATTTAGAGAAAACAAACAATAAATTCTTACAATGTGGCAGGGGGAAATCAAAATTTCTACATAATGATGGAAACTCATCATACATGACATTTATTCATAAATGCTGTGAGAAATTGAAGATAAGTCCACAAGATTTGTTCACCAACCGAGACATAAGCAATATTAGAAACAAATTTAAAGATAACTTTCTCAACTTGGGAAAAGTACAAATAGGTCGAAATTTACAATGGGAAGGTAAACTGTGCTCCTACAGAAAGTGAAACTTAATTTTACATGTGAGAATTATATGAACATTGTGCACAGAAAGGATTATAGAGTGACACTGACAAAGTTTCGGGTGAATGCCCACAAGGTTCAGATACAGGAGGGTAGACATGAGAGACCATACGTTCGAAGAAAGGACAAAAAGTGTCAACATGTGTGTACTTTCCTTGATGTATTGTTTTACGTGGCCCCTGGAGGGCGTGTATGTGAATAAAGTCTTTGTATCTTTGTAAATATATATATATATATATATATATATGTGTGTGTGTGTGTGTGTGTGTGTGTGTGTGTGTGTGTGTGTGTGTGTGTGTGTGTGTGTGTGTGTGTGTGTGTGTGTGTGTGTGTGTGTATTTTCTAGGCTGACCCTTTTTCTCTCACGATACCTTTGGACAGAAGATTTATTACTTGGCATTATGCATGACCTAGTTAAGGGAGTATAGATCATGACAGAAATGTTATCCAGAGTCTCCAGCCCTCCCGTTTCTCCCGTTTGAGAGACATTACTCCCGTCTCGCGATTAAAATGTGTCCTTAAAAATCTGGGATCGACCTTTTTCGCTTGTGCCTATGTAGCGATGAAACAAAGTGCCCTTTTTTCTCCTTCTGATAAGTTCCTTAATTGATCTTATCAGTGTTCTTTTATGTGATTTTCGTAGAAATTACCGTGAAATATGCTCTAGAATATACTATTTTATCGTCAAATTTCCAAAAATCTTCCCACCGGACGGGATCAGGCCCCCCTCCCGAACCATACCCCTGCTTCGTGCCCTCGTCTCCCAGTTTGCCCATCATCAGTAGCACTCTCCATGTCACAGATTACCTGAGCTTGGAGTCTATGGGCAACATATAAAGTGCATCACGAGGGCGCATGTCGAAATAACCCAATTTATAATATACCACACTTGAAATCGGTACTGCACGGTGACCGATCAGTGACAGGAGGCGGTCCAAAGATCAATATATGTGAAATTAATGTCACTTTCCCCACTTCTCAACAAGTTTTATCCGGGTTGCCATGTGGTCATTTGCTCAGATACGTACGGTATACACTAAGAACAGAGCCACTGACACTGGTGTGGGACGCAGGATATTGGGTAAAAATTGGAGCTACATGGGTTTTCATTTATGTAATTACAAAACGGAAGTAAGTGTATCTGTTGGAATATAATAGTCATGCTGGAAAGAATGAGGGATGCACAGTCTTTGTATGCCCCTGGAACGTTATTCAAGCGAATCCTCGATTATGACGTAGGTGCTTCCGCGCATGCCCATCCGACATTCCCATTGTTTACAAGTTCAAATGTAACGTGCCCAGCAGCAGCTTCAACAACCATAACGAAATCGCAATTAATGTGAAATGACATTAAAGTTTGTTGAAGAAAGTTATACATGAAAATGAAATAAATCGTCTTTTAAATTCACTGGATTAAATGAGGAACACGGAATTCAGTAACTTGAGAAAGTAGAAGGCTGATGATACAACATATATGACCATTAAATGTGTATCATATGTAGAAGGTTGATACTGCATAATTTGGCTGGTCTTGACCAGTGCTTTCTCAAGGTCATGGAGGAAATTCATTTCAATAAAACAATTTTTGTAATGTTTATTACATTTGAACTTATGGACATATATCCATGTACCATTACATTGACATGTCTATAGCAGGCAAGATTTTTATTTCGAGTGAAGTCATGTCTGTTTTTCAAGGCCCTTAACTGTAAAACAATTAAGGCACTTACTTTAAGATATTGAGAAAGATTAAGGCTAATATTACCAAACATGCCGCAAATGTTTATCATATATGGAACTTTGATATTGCCTAATGTGGCTGACCTTGACCTACTTTCTCAAGGTCACTGGAACACCGACGGATCTAGGGGGAGGGGTCGATCGAACCCGCTCTGCGATGTAAAAATAAATACAGGAAAATAAAATAAAACATTGGAAGATAAAAATCAAACATCTTGGTCTATTACCACCGCTTTCAAATTAAATTTACTGTCTGGAGGTATATCTACACAGCTATATATCTTTAAACTGTTCATACTTATATGTAGAATCGTTACATCTCATATACATTCTGCGCTTTTTGGTAGTAAATTGCTATATATTACATGAAAGGCATCGTCTACGCAATATTGTAACTCAAGCCTCTGATTTTGCAATTATGGTTATGACTATTTGTCTATTTTATTTTCAATACCAACGACAGATTTGTCAGATCGCTAATTCGGTGACGCATAATTATAATACATGAGGCCAGTCATTTCGCCTCTTAACGCATCCTGATACGTAGCCCATCTGTGTAGTTTTGGTTGATACAACTTCAGAGCTTTCTCTTTGTCTTTTCCCACTAGTTTATGAAAGCATAATTTTTGGAATTGTCTAGTCTTAATGTAGCAGTTTGGGCACATGTTAAAGAATTATTGTGCTAATTGTTAAACATAGTGAAACATAGGGGAAGTGCTTTGAAGTTGCTTTCTTTTTTATTTTGTGCATTTAAAAATAGCACCTTACCCAAAAAAGGAAAACAAAGTCCATGTCTTCAAAATACTGTCATGAAACTTAACAGTGTCCCTCAATTTGTTCTTATCTGCATCAGGTATAAAATAATTAGGAGACTGCAAAGTTAAAATTTGCTACTTTGCATACCCAAAACTTTAATTTTCAAAATTGAAGACTTATATCCCAATATGGGCTTAATAGGAACAATTTGGACGACACTTTTTAGGTTCATGGTGTTTGGAACAACAGAGCATCATTTTTAGAACTTCGGACTCGGCTTTAGGGAGAAATAGATAAATAAAATATATGTGTCCTCCTATATATAGGTCTTTTATGTTGGCATATTTTTTCAATTAGCACAATATTTCAGTGATCTTTATATGCACTCATTGATAGAGCAAGACTATAAAGTTTAACAACGCTACACCGAAATTTTACGAAGCAGTAAAAACATAGATGAACACATTTGTATCTCGATAGTTACTTAGAAACTCGAATTTTAACTTTTTAGAAGTCTAACTGAAAATATATACAGTATTAGTAACATTATTAGATCTTTGTAGTTTCTTTCTGGTTTGGTTGCATCGGGTCTATATAGTATGGCTTTTAATACATAATTTAATGCTTGGGGCAGTACAAGGACTAAAATAAACTTTTTTTCAGTCTCATAGATATTTGTATCCACTGGCATCTCGAGTTTTGGAAACAGAGCTCGCCAAAATGTAGACTTGCACTGTATAGATTTGAATGTTGTGAACGCAAAAAAAAAAAAAAATGTGTGATGAACGAACTTGAATGACTTAACTGCAGTCATTATGTTGACGCAGTCACATTGAATATTTTCACCTAAATGGGTGGGGGAAGACTAGAATCAGTACAAATTTTGAAGCACTGGCCCTGCTACCTTGTAAAAGGTTTGGGACTTGTCTTACCATGTACGCCCTACTCTGCAAGGAAATACGAAAGCTAACGGGAAAGTCCAGTTTAGTGAATTTTGTATGTCCCAGATATCAAATTGTCCATGTGAAAATAGAGTATCAAATGCCTGGGAAAAGGCGTCAGAGAATATTGAATGTTTCGAAAAATTTGCGAGGGAGGTCCCCCAGCCTTCCGCTGTAGGCTACGTGCCTTCGGCACTCATAATTCAAACCCCCTTTTTGGAAAGCCTGGTTCCGCCCCTGCGGGAGGCATGTATTTCATGAAGTGCTTTTCATTTTGACGGTGGTTACATCTCAACTTGCGTTCATACATCCATAAGCCATTTCACGATGGTGGCACCACCGGTGATAATTATTGGAACTAACAGCATTATTAGCAAAACACATTATTTTGATTATTTCAGTAATGAATTGAGATGGAACTGCAAAATTTACACTAAATATACAATTGGTCAAGGGTCAAATTATGCAATATGTTGTGTGACCTTGATCTATTTTTCAATGTTATTAAGCACTTAAGAAAAGCACATTAAATTCAATATGTTGATGAAGAATAAGGCGAATGATACCAAATATACCATAAATGTGTGCCATGTGGAAGTTTGATGTTGTATAATCTGGGTAACCTTCACTAATTTCTCGAGGTCCTAGTGGAAATGCATTTCAGGAAATTATTTTTGGTGATGGTCGTCAGCAGTGCATGAAGCCCTTGGGCCTATTGTTGGACTTTTTTAATGAATTTCCTGGTTCATTTTCTGAACCAAAACTTTTTTTTAAAAGTCTCTAAAACCGCTCACCCATTTGCATCAAAATGGCATATTAGATACTTGTGGGGACCCCCGGACATTAATTTGCTCAATACGTGGCACTGCAATTTTTATTTTTCTATTTGTTGCACATTTTTGCATGGTTTCGCTATTTTTGACTTCTCCAAAATTGTACCTCAGATTCTCCTGAAACTTGGTGGAAGTATAGATACTGGAAGGGATAAATAAACTTACTCACTAGGTGGCGATATTCTGGATCCCTTATTCTAAACAAATTTTGCAGAGAGGTACCTATGAAAGATCTCTACCCTGTAGTTTGTTGTAGAAGTTTTCTTGTTCATTTTTTTTCAATCTCCTCCAAAACCGCTCTGGACGCCAGACTTTTAACGAATTTTTCAATTCTTAATAATTCCAGACTGTCACAGTCCTCTTGTAAAACATTTTGTTGTCAGCTCAAAACTTGAAAACAATAGAAGTCATGGCATTTGATATACACCCTCAAGAGAGACCACCTTTCTTATAATGTCACAAGTCTGACAAATTTGGAGTAGCCTTGTAAGAATGGACCACAGTAATCACTTATTATCCCAGATTTGCGCCATACCTTCCAGGCCTTGGGCCTTGTTAATCGACGCCACAATTGTCCAGGACGGACAATGGTGCATTATGCTATATTAGTTTTGTGCACATCAACAGCGGGTGTGCACAGGTCAATCCATGAAACCACTGCTAAACACTAAACTGCTATTCAATTTCATAGCAATTTTAGACCAAGAATGCAGTTTTATCGGGTTTAGTACTTGATTTGAAATGCAGTTGTAGAATCTATTGTTACTGACAGCACTTAAGGGAATCATGGTGGAATCCAAACGGAAATAAAGCTGAACAGATTAGTACCTGACCAAAGTATACCCCCAGTCTAGTACACATCCACATGTCAACAACTCTTCTGTGTGAAAATCTGCAAAGTTGTTGCGCATCCAAACTTGCATCCCGAGTACCGTCAGAAGGTCACAAAAATAAACTAGACCTGTGTGAACAGCCTCATCCTCAGCTGACCTTGCAAGTCCCATATTGCTGACCTTGACAATTAATCTGCAAGTCCCATATTGGCCTAGTCGTGTCCAGAAGTGTTTCTATGCAATAGGTAAGGTCAAGATCAGCTGCTTCATGTGGCTTCGCAGTAGAGGGCTTTGTATGCAGGCGGGCTAGGTATGTGTATTTCCAGTAGTTTCCATTGTAATTTGCACCTATGTAACTCTAAAACCACTCTACCTGGAAACATCAAATTTCTTCTAGTAAATGGTTGTATATAATTAAAATAATCCTGTAAATTTTGTAACTTTTGCTCCAAAACTATTTAATGAACTGAACGTTACTTCAACATAGAATCTAATAGGAATACACACCTCTAGCCCACAAGAATGTTGTGCCAAATACACATACAATTGCTAATTGTGACCTTCCCTATTTGAAAGCAATAAGCCAAATGGTTTTAGAGTAAAAGATTTTTAAAGATTATGCCAAAAAGAAAAGAGAATAGATGATTAAAGATTTTTTAAAAAATAGGTTAAAAACTAAAACCATAAAAATCCATAATCACTGGAGCCTGACCATAGGTCACACTTGATAGACGCCCACCACGTTTGATGTGAATGTCGCTGATGGTGTTGGAGAAGTCGAAAATGTGAACTACTATTGCAATCCCCATTGATTGACGGTTTTGGACAAGAAACCAAAATAGCGGAAACACAAAATTTGTCCTAAAAAAAGTCGTAGTACTACCTGTTCTACAAGTTGAGCGGTTTCACAGGACACTTTTTGAGAAAATCACTGCAGCGTGAAAAATTTATGATAAAGCGGTTCGCCTCACAAAAACGGGTCCCAGACGCTGTAAAATAGATTGACCAGTGACACACGTACCGCGTGTAGGCTGATCAATTGCATCATATTTTGAAGGTAACTAGGAGTCAAGTGCAACTCAGGAGCACAAAATACGTTTATAAGCGATATCAAATAAAATACACACGATGATTATGCTATTTTTGCAGATTTAGAGTATTAACAATGCGCGTACAGGCCTACTGTCATGATCAGTCAGTTGCTAATGAGAACTCTGTTTTCACCAGCGGGCTAGGTGGCTGTAGGAACATCCTTGGAGTTCTCTACATTTCTACATCATGATAAACAGTTACCCACATTTTATTAATGGCGGCGTCCAGCATGAAGACATGGCTTGCAATTCGACATATTTACGTTACTCCAAGAACAAGAAGCCTGCCGTCAACCGAGGCTTCTTTGGCCGTTTCGTCTTATTATGCCACATGGGTAGTTTTAATTAATACATGCCAAACAACACAAGGAAACATGTGCAGTATTTGATATGTAGCATACTCATTGGGAAGGAGGGGGATTCCGGATACAGCTGATGGGTCAAATTCTTCAAGTGTTTTCCCAGTGGGCTTCAGCAACAGGATTCATAAGCCTGTTCACTGTTCACAGGAAGTAGGCAACAGGATTCATAAGTCTGGTCAGTGTTCATGATGGGTAGGCTATTTAGCCATGTAGAGTCCACACATAACAAGGTAAAGGCATCATTTTTCATAAATTGACTAAAACCTCAAAATGATTTTGCTCTGCCGATCTTGGTAGAAAAATGCTTAAAATATCAAAAATTTGCTGTTTTATTTCCCTTATGCTGCTCGACAACATTTTTGAAGAAAAAAGACGGGAAAATGTCTGCCTGTACATGAACAATCATGAAAATTACGTCTCTTTGCAGTTTCAGATCTTGAGTAGCCAGTTGTGAACGGATGAAACACCTGCAGTCCGTACACACACACACACACACACACACACACATATATATATATACGTGTGTGTGTGTGTGTGTGTGTATTCCTGCATCCAGTCAGTAGGCCTAATAAAGGCTAATGACATTAAAGAGGGCGAAAATTTTAGTTGGTAAGGTCCGCAAGCAGATCAAGCAAAGCCTGTTTTTCATTGTCCTCTGTCTCCCGTTGCTTTATTTCCTTCTCTCGCTTCTTTTCTTCCATGAGGCGGCGTTTAGCCTCTTCTTGTTTGATTCTTTCCATCTTTTCATTTTCAAGCAACCGAAGGAGTAGCTTAGCCTCCAATGCTCTCCCTTGCGTATTTTTTTCCGCCTCCGTTTCTTTGGTCAGGCCGCGATCAGCAATATTTGCTTCTATTTCGTCTTTCGCTGCTTTTCCTAACAACTCGAGTAGTTCCTTAACCTGGGTCTCCTTTTGTGTTCTCTTTCTGTCTTTCAAAGCTTCCTCGTGAAGGTGGCGTTCATACACTCCATGTTCGACCCGTTCTACCTTTTCTTTCCCAACCAACTTGGCCAAGACATCCATAAAATTTCTCTTCCATGGGGTATTGCCTTTGGGTTTGCATACCTTTTTTACTTTGGAAGTCTCGCAGAAAAACGCCACTTTATAATCTGCACATCTTTCACACTTGATTCCAAGTCCCAGACGAGTGCATTCGGCTTGCTGAAAAGAATAATATGTATATGTATGTGTATATGTATATGTATATGTATATATATACATATACATATATATATATATTCATGTATATATATTTATATATATATATGTTATTCATTTAAACACGACGAAATAAAAGACAAGAGGACTGTGACAGTCCCAGCTGACCTTGCATGCACAGACTGAAGTGGTCCTGTGAACTGCAGAATAATGTCAAGGTCATCTTTGTTTACGACCGCCATCACTGTTGCTAAAAAAAGGACAAAATTGCAGCACCACCTGTTGAGCAAATTAAAAGTCTCGGGGTCTCCAGAACTGTCCCTATGCTATGAAGCAGTAAGCCAGGCGGTTTCAGAGAGGCTGATTTCTTTTTTTTTTTTTTTTTTAGATTCCAGACAGTAAACAAAAGAAAAAGAAAGAAACACACACACACACACACACACACACACACACACACACAAATAAAAAGTCACAGGAACATGATTATTTGAACATACTTTGTAGAGACCCATCCAAGGTAGATCACCAACAGGTTTGAAGTGGGTTCTGACTGACAGTTTTGGAGAATTTGAAAATGTGAATTGTTGACGGACAGCGTCTTTGTCCATGGTAACTACATTAAATGAAATTAAACCTTTATGGGGCCGTATTCATGGAAATTAGTCAGCGTCTGAATTTCAAGGCAATCATAATGATAATGAATCAGTTATGAACGCGCCACAGTCAGGGATCCTGCGTCTGACTTCCATTCCTAGCCTTGGTCACGCAGCCTTGGGCACTGCATAGGCCTGCCGTCAGTCAACACTCATTAGATCCCGTTAGTTTACTATGTCTGTGGTGGCAATGACACAAACGTAATAGATCCGAAACGAGAATGAATTAAGCAAACTAGAAAAGAAGATTTGGTGCTAATCAAATCTGTCTGTGTGCCTCCAAAATTTGCATAAATGTAAATGCTGCAGCTCCCTTTTGTGGTTTATTTTATGCGCCTCTTGCAGCTTTTGAATTAAATTTGAAATGGCACTTCTACCTATAATAGTTTTGAACATTCAAATGTCCTTAATTAGCAAAAATTTAAAGTTTCTACATTTTTTTGTGGTTCATGGCATGCGCCTACAGCACAAAAGGTATTGGAGCTTGAAAGGCATTTCTACATACAATAGTTTTGAAGATATTCAACATTTATCCTTTTGAAGTGCCACTGATTAGCATGAATTAAATTGTACAACTTTTTTAGTGTTTCATTGGATGCGCCTGCAGCAGAAATCTATATATAGAAGTTAAAATGGCACCTCTAGCTACTATAGGTTTCAGATATTCAACATTGAAACTTTTAAAGTACCTCTAATTAGCTTACATTAGAATACTATAACTTTTGTTTGTGGTTTATTGGATGCGCCTAGATCATAAATCTATAAATTGTAGTTAGAACGGCATCTCTACCTGTAGTAGTTTTTAAGTTATTCAAGACATAAAATTTCAAACTCCCCAAATTTACATAATTTTAAATGCCCTCAACCGTCTTTGTAAAAGGGCAGGACTTTATGTGTGTATCTATAATATCACCAAGTTTGGAGTTTCTAAAAAAGTTTCCGAAAAAATCATCGGACCAAATTGCTGGTAAAGGATAAGAAAGTACGAAACCGAGACGGAAAGAAAGAAAGAAAGAAAGAAAGAAAGAAAGAAAGAAAGAAAGAAAGAAAGAAAGAAAGAAAAAGAAAGAAAATGTTGGCACAGATTCATAAATACTTGCCAACACATTGAAAAACATGCTCTCGCTTGCTTTCAGACGAAATTACTTGGATTGGCTTCATCTTATGGTAAAATCAAGGGTAGTGTATCTCTTGACTCAACGGTACCCATCTGCTAGAAACGCCGCTTAATCAGTGACAAAGGTAGTGATGATTAGTACTCTCTGACCGGTTGCGTTGACGGGGCGAGAAATTTAGAAAGAAACTTCAGAGTTTCCAATATGGTGGCTCGATTTAAGATTTCTCCGATTCGCGATTTCAAAGCTGTCTGATTATAAAATGTACGAATTGGTTTAAAGATTGGTACAGACGTATAAAATACCATGATACATTAGCCTATTGCAGAATATGTGGTATTCATATTCACGGATATCATGCGCCGCCACTCAGGCTACAGCAGGGAACTTGAGAGGAAGGAGGACATATTTGAATGAGATTCAGTGATAAAAGGAACAACTGGAAAAAACAAAAAAATTAGAAAAGTCATTGACTGAAGTTTAAAACACGCAAGATGCTGAACGTATTTTTAAAAATCTATTTGTTTGGCAGAGAAAGTGTTATTTTCGCATAGATAAGTCATAATAAGTAGAAGTTGCCTCATCATATAGCGGAGGCAAAGTTCCATGGCTAGCAAATGAGGATACCAAGGCAGATCTGCAGTTGATACAGTTAAATATGGACACTTCCTATTGGTACCATCTATCGACACCACGCAACATTTCATGCCCACGCCTGACCAGGTGCGCACACAGATTCAGTCTCTCTGAGATTACACATTCCATCATGGTGTCCAAAAGGAACAAAACAGTTTGTATTGGCACGACTCAGCACGTGTCGTGAACAAATGAAGCCGAGGCCCTGAATCAAAACATTACACATATGTTCTCAGCTATTTTTTTGATGGTACACAGCGAGTGATATTTGGGTTTGTTACGTTTGTTCAATTAAACGTTACCCACACTATTGACGGTCAAGATGATTGAACATGCAAATTGAAAAAAAAGTACATGACATTGTCTGTTTGTCATTTATTACTGTTTCACGTACTTTACGGGGCATGGCTCGAAGTTAGCTGCAACTACTTGGCAACGCATGGATTATCTTCTAAAATTTTTGAAAGCCTTTTTATGTGTGTGTTATTAATGTACATGTATAAACTTGTGCTACATTATACTTTGATAACCTCCACGTTGAACTTTGTTTTAATGTACAATCAAAATGCACTTACCGGCATACGGTTTAAAAGTTCAATGTCGCATACCTTTTTATCGAACACATAAAGAAAAGCTCCGCCACCTGCTGACCACAGTGTGAACGGCGTAACCCCAGGTAACCCTCTATGCAATATCAAAGCAATTGGCCAAGTAGTTGAGAAAGTCCAAAACAATACCATCAAATTAGGGAAATTGAGATATAATTTTTGTTTTTGAAAAAATAAATTAATAAAAATGCATAAAAAAAGCTGGTAAAGGACCACCTGGAGAACATCCATATGCTAAATCAAACATTCCATGTAACAGTTTTGGAGAAGTCGAAAATCTGAATTGTAAACAGACGGACGGACGTCGGATCACTAACCATGCTATGAGCTCAGCTGACTGAGAAGTCAGCTTGTGCTAATGATTCATCGAAAGTGGCTTTGGTCTTCCTATGACCAAAGTAGCTTGATGACATAGCGGTCAAATTAAAATGGTCAAAGACGTTTAATGACATGGCATTGGACGTGCTATAGCTAAACGTTATTTTATGGTATCGCTTCCGACCTATTATGCTCAAGGTTGTTTAATGGTTTGCTTTTGCATTTGCTATGGCCAAATAGCTTTCAACTGCATAGATTTAGACTTCTTCAGCCAAGCTTATTTGCAGGTATTGCATTGGACCTCCTATGGCAAAGATAGTTTAATTATATGGTCCGTTCTGAAGATTCATAGCTTGTGAACTTAACAGATCTTTTTACCCCACCCCAAGGGAAGACTTCAAAAGCTAACAGTTGGAGATCGCAGAGCAATCTGCTTATTAGGTTTTGATGCTTGTATGGCTATTAAATAGAGTCAAATCTAAGCTCAGGTAGTTCAAGCACGGTTGTGACCTAGGCCCTAGAAAGGTTATGTGTACGATACAATAAAATTCTTAGATTATGTGTTATACAAAACAACTTTTTCGGACTCAAACTTCTTATTGCTATTACGAGGTCATGATTTGAAACAATCCATATGCATATAATTTCTCTGTTCCATGATTATAGACTGTCAAGCAGGCAGTAAAGGTTTAAACCCTGAACTATGAAGACACCAATTAAACAACCAAGACTGCTTGATGTTAAAGTACGAGATTGTATTCTTAAGAGCATCTGACCGACAAATTAAAACTTCATTTATGAAACCTAACATTTCCTTTGCTAATAAATAGAATGTTTTCCCCCGCACACGAGGTCAGTTGGTTTTTATATGCTCCCTATAAAGTGAACACATCATTGTAGTCATTTTTAATTACTTCAGATCAGTGTCACCATGAAGCCAGGGTCAAGGTTATTTATAATTTTCTGTGCCTATTAAACAGTCTGGTTGCAGTCAACTATACTTGTCTCCAAGTTGCAATGTCTGAGGTTATAGCGTGGTGACTTATCATATATTTTAAACGTCTGAACTTAATATTCAGGGATAAGGATCAACAGATAGCCCAAAGATCATGACCTTTCTGTAAATAAAACTGTTATGTTTTTGTTCTAGCTCTATCAAATCTATTTTAAACGAGGTATCTATTTACAGTACGTTGCCAACGACAATTATCACTAATTTTTGGACGCAAGCATCAGTTGTACGGACTCTGTGACTGGATCCAAATGGAGATGTCTTTATGCATTTCTTTTCATATGTACTTAAAAATACAATGTTGTCCCTAATTCAATTCTAAATCTAAAATAAAAGTGACTTAAGGGCGTGGTATACTTTATGACTCTCGTGTATAAATGTTTACTTTCTGTCTATGGTCACCATCTAATACCCTAAAAGTGTATATTTTCTGAAAGAAACATAACATCATGTTTGATTTAGGCACTGAATATAAAATTTAAGTATCGCCATTGATGTGATCAGATTTTAGATAAAATTCTTCAGTTTTGCATAAAATTAAAAAAGCATGTTAAGAAATAAAATTAAATTTAGTTTATAGTGTCAAATGAAAGAACACATCACGCTGTTACAGCAAAATGAGGTAAAATTAAAAGTTTTTGTTTTAATTTGCAATTAATATTCAATTCCTCAACACTTTGGAGATTTTCAATTTCTAATAGCTAAATCCAAATGTACACTTTTAGAAAATATATAGTTTATATGATGTCAAATAGAAAGTCTATTCTACACAAGGACATGCTTGATCAAAGTCATATTTTCTGTTTAAAGTGCTGTGAAAGCGTACCACGCTCTTATCCCTTGACCAACTGATGGTTCGACAAAAAGCAGAGTTAACTGATTTTGTAATTGTTTGCTTCTGTTAGATTCAGAGCCAAATTATTGTAATCTCACTTGCTTTCAAATGTCCTATATTTAATTCGAAGAACTGGGTTAAGTTCGTTAATTAGGATTCACGGCCATGGTTACTATGCATATGCTGATGCGCTGTGGGTTCAGTTAAATAATAATAATAATAATAATAATAATAATAATAATAATAATAATAATAATAATAATAATAATAACAACAACAACAACAACAACAACAACAACAACAATAATAATAATAATAATAATAATAATAATAATAATAATAATAATAACAAGAAGAAGAAGAAAAAGAATATTAATAATAATAATAATAATTATTATTATTATTATCATCATCATCATCATCATCATCATCATCATCATCATCATCATTATTATTATTATTATTATTATTGTTATTATTATCATTATTATTATTCAGAAACAGTTCAACACAGATATGCCTCTGTGATTATCAGACAAGGAAACATCCCCTTTGCCTTTATATGTCGGTTTAATAATCCCCAATACCCATCTATCAGGGACGAGACCCGTATGTAAAATAAGGTTTGATAACTTAGCATAAAGTGGGACCATGAATGGTTCAGTGGCTTTCAAGAATTCGTTTAATATCGTGTCCGGACCACACGCTTTGTTGTTGTCTTTTTTAATTCTAAATACAACAGGATACTTCCCTATTATTTAGTAACCCATTCAACTCCTCGTTATTTAAATCATCAAAGGCATTAATATCAAAACATTTTCCCTTATCCAAGTCCGCCTGATTAAGGCTCTTAAAATGTTCAAAAAAATGCATCTGATTTAAACTTAGCAGTAGCTTCTTTTTTCTCTGTCCTGGATCCATTAAGTATCAATAATATTGTTTTGAATCTTTACTTTTTCGCATAGCGACTGTGAGAAATATCGTCACATTACTTAAATTAATAAAGCAATGCTTTTTATTAGCATTCTTATAATTGTTGCGTCTTTTATTATTATTATTATCATCATCATCATCATCATCATCATCATCATCATCATCATCATCATCATCATCATCATCATTATTATTATTATTATTATTATTATTATTATTATTATTATTATTATTATTATTATTATTGGACTGAAATAACTGAAACCTGTCATGGCATTGATATTGGCCAGAGACTTACCCGGTTGCGGCATGGAGATTTCCCCTGCAAGTAGTTGTGGCACTTAAAACCGGTTACCGGATCATTGTCCCTTGTCTTATTAAACACTTGGCAGTCCACTATATTAAAGACAAAATACAAAGTGTCAGCGTGCTCATTGACAAGCCAGCCTTGCAGTAGCCGTGTACATGTGGCCCAACAGACAACTAGATGAAACAGTTGACTACAAATAGTTTTACCAAGTGTTAAACAACAGCAGTGATCCTGTAATCAGCAGAGCTAAATCGGACCTGAATGACCGAAAGATTAAAGAAAACTAACAAAGGCCTGAGTACGTGTCACATGCCCGGTACATTGTCGACAAAATGGCTGGGCTAGGATATAAATAAAAATCGATGAGAAACAATATTTCGGCCAACGTGCTGCTTTTTTAAACAGCCGTGCTCAAAAATGAGTCAACCATTCTGAACAAAATCAATGAGAATCAAACGATAAGGTTCTAAGTTACGAGGATATCTTCTATGGTAATATTTTTTTTTCTTTTTGTGACTCTTGTAGTTCCAAAAATTAACTTTTCGGGATCACTTGCACACATGTCACAGTAAATAGTAAAACCAGCCAAGTGGAGGAGACGAGTCAGCAGACTGGCTTCGTTCCCGCGGCGGATCACTCCGAGTGCTTGCACGATGAGTGATCCGCCGCGGGAACGAGGCCAGTCTGCTGACGAGTCTCTTCCACGCGGCTGGTTTCACTTTTATCCAGTAATTATAGCTGTAATTATATTTTCATCGTTAAATACCAAAAAAGACAATTAAAAACAGTTTCAACGTTTATTTCATCAAACAAGGCTTTGCATAGTTTTGCGTATGAATAACTGTAACGCAGGATCCAGTAACTGGGTCATTTGAAAACTACATGCTTGACGTGCGCCTACTACAAGAATTTAGACGGAAAGTAGTTCTCAGTGACCTTTGCACTGTGGTGATACGGATTGACCTTTGCACTGTGGTGATATGGACAGGGTTATCACCCAGTCTGTATCTTCCACCTTTTCCGGATGATACAGCTATAATTACTGGGTAAAATAGCAACTGTTCAAACTTGTGAACATTACTTGAACTTCATATGCTGTGCTCTGCACATTAAAAACACCCATACACCATGCGTAGAGCACGTAAAGCGTGTGATGTTGGTCAGTCAGTAAGTCAGTGATGGCCAGTTGTAGACGTACTAGTTAACTTCAAGGTTAACGCCAGGTTAAGACCGTCAACCTGAGGTTGTCAAACTACAGGTTAACTGCAAGTTAACTTCAGGTTAGGTCAATCCAACTTGGCTTGAACAGGGTTCGGTCAAGCGCAGGTTACACAACCTCAGGTTGAAACCAGTGTTCTTTCTCTCTACCTTCTAAAAAAATGGATTTCTCTCTCAATTTACTGGACGAGACAGTTTAATTTGCATGCTTAGGCGTGGCAAGTTTTTTCATTGGAAGAAGCATTTATCATGGGGCCAAAGTTAAAAGTTAATTTTACCGCCCATGAAAAACAAACCATCTTGGAGCTGGTGGAGTCGTTGTAAGACATACTGGAGAGTTATAAGATGACGGACGAATTATTGAGAAAAAGGACAAAACCTGGGACCTGCTAACACAACCGTTTAATACCAGGCATGGAGTAAACAAGCAAAGAAAGATACAGCAGAAACGCCTGGCAGAACTTGACAAAAATGCCAAAAAGGAAGTCGTAAGGATAAACACTCATCGTCATATTTTTCAAAGGGGTTGCTTCTAGGGCTCTGTCGGGTACCCGGTAACCGCGAAAAACCTGGTTACCCGGATCGACAGCTATTCCCCGTGGAACTGACGGATATTTTATATATATATATATATATATATATATATATATATATATATATATATATACATACATATATATATACATATCAGATACATCATATATATTTTTAGATATTTAAATAGAATAAATAACTTAATAAATTCGTATATAAATATCTATAAATTAAATAAATAATAGCCCTTCACGTGTAATGCGTCACGACAGGCGGGAATTTTTGAAATTCCAAAGTGAGGCTCTCCCATTTCGTTTGTAAAATATTATTGATCTAACATCATGGCTGATGGAAGCCCACAGGACCAAAGCTCCCAGTCCCAGGTTTGGGATTATTTACGAGGGACGGAGAACAAGTCAATAGCAAGACATGTAAAAAAATATTAAAAAAAATATAAAAAAAACCAGCTGAAATATTGCATTTCGTCTACGAGTAATATGCTAAAGCATTTTAATGTGTGGATAGATGATGCAATCCAATGTGGCGGGTAATACCCTCGGGTACCCGGGTATTTCAATTGCCGTCTGGCATGTACCCGGGTGTTAAAAAGCACTACCCGACGGAGTCATAGTTGCTTCTATCTTGAAGGTGTGGAATTTTTGTAACTATTTCTACTAGGTCAGTAAAATGAAGGAGAGCCAGATGGTGATCCATGATTCTTGCCACATAACCTGTGAAAATCACCCACTGATGTGTTATACGGCCAATGTCAAAACGGCACCACCCCAGGTGCGCGATAACGGCCTTTAAATAGGGCACTTAGTCTAAAACACAATTAATTGACACCTAGAAGTTCACTATTGCAATATATCTGTGTAGGTAATGTGTTGTTTCCTTTCCTCCGGGTTTTTTTTGGGGGGGTGGGGGGTGGGGGTGGGGGTGGGGGGGTTTAGGGGGGTGTTTTTTTCTTTTTTTTTGGTCTTGAGGAAAGTTGACATTGTCAGAGGGGGTTGTCTGCTGGGTTTTTCTTTCCTTGATTTAAGCTTTAGTCATACTCTGTCCCACTAATGTCTTGAAAAACCCAGTACTCTAAAAACTATCGAATCCGATCAATAAGCCTGACAATCTATGCAATTGTAAAATAGTAGGCCTAAAAGGAACTTCCGATAATGTCACACAGGTAAAATAAAACGCAGGATGATGATGCTTTTAGCAGTGATGACGGTAGTTGCTTTTACCCTTAAAGTGTGAGAGTAAGGGTGGGACTAAGACTACTTTTTGCTAAAGACTAGACTTGCTGGTATTTGAATGAAAGGTATCTTCATGAGGAATTCGAATCATTTAACCATTATATGTTTAACGGTAATGAGAAAACTACTATAGCCGTGATTTGCACTTTAAGGGATAATAAATGCATACGACACATTTATGGGGCAGGGTAAGTCTATAATTGTTGTCAGTACCTGTTCAGATTTGTACACGTAAGTTGCGAGAATGCTTTTTGGAGGGGAGGGGGTACTGCCTACTGTTTGGATAGCTGTATTCAGGTTTACACATATGTGAAATAAAAGTACAACTGTACGTATGTTTAGAACTATTTCACGAAATATTTACACATGTGTGAAACTGTTTTACAACTTGTGGCTTTCGTCTGGTCACATCATGTATCTTGCGTCATGTTACGGTTGCAAACATAGACTATCAATTCAGTGCTTTGTGGGTTTCATGGCTCAAATGTACATGAACACAAAGCAGGTGCTTGCACATACTCTGCACATAATGCCGTTCAATTAATGTTTATAAATATTTTGTTCACAGTATTTTTATTGTCGCTCAGGAAAGCTATAAGCGGGAAAACTTCTCTGTCGTAACATAAGGTTGATTGAGGAAAAAGTACCCTTCCGCTATGTGTGCATACAATAGTTATATGTGACATGTTGACTGGGGAATAACCTTTTTCACTGTAACATGTCATAGACGTACATTTGGCGGAAAGCTTCAATTGTGAATTACATCCAGTTAAATTAACTCTTTCAGTGCCAATCACGTCTAAAGTCGATCTTCTGAGGTCAAACTAGCCTGAATTATCATAATGATCTCAGATTCGTATTCCTCATAAAAAAGACCTTTCATTTTAGTATCAGCATGCCCATACTTCCAGAGAAAAACTGTTGACTCAGTCCAGAATTTGGCACTGAAAGAGTTAAAACAGAAACTCTTGACCTATAATGTTAGATCATGGATATGGGGAAATGAGTTCAAATCATTTCAAATTGTGTCTGTAAGAAACAAATATTATGTGAAGGTCCCTGCAAGGAACATTGGGAACGTTGTCTTGATTTAATGATTGGCGAGATCCCATTATGTGTGAAAGGAAGCATATTAAAATTGAGTTCTCCTTAGTTTACACATATTTAATTGCAAACACAATCGGCCGACAGGCTCACTAGCCTATATTAGGGCCGCTTGTACATACAGAACTTTGAATTGGCAATTATTTATTGAAGAAAATTAGGCCAAGTATTTCTAGTTCTCTTTGCAGACAATTCAACGCATCTTTGGCCAGTTCTCGATTTTCCGATAAGTGGAAGAAATTTAATTTGTGTCCTGTTTACAAAGAAGGTGATCGCCAGACAAATTCCAACTATAGACCTATATCACTTCTTTGCAACATTTCAAAAGCAACGCAGAGACTAACTTTTTATAGGTTCTGTGAATACTTGACCCAGAACGATCTTCTTACATACAAAAATCCAGCTTCAAAAAGGGCGGCTCAACTGTGAACCAACTCATAAATATCACCCACAAAATATACAGTGGTGTTGACTTCTTGGATGTGGTGGGTCTTTTTGGATGTTTCTAAAGCTTTTTGATAAAGTGTGGCACAAAGATTTACCTTTCAAACTTCGGACACTGGGTTTTGACAACACATTGGTATCTTGGGTAGAGGACTATCGTTCGAACCGTTTTCAACGGGTGGTTATTTTAGGACAAGAATCGAGTTGGCTCCCAGTTGAACCAAGTGTACCCCAGGAGTCCATGCTGGGTCCACTTTTACCTTTGGTTTATGTCAATGACACGGCTGATAATATGACTACTCACATCCGATATTTGCTGACGATACTTCGTTTCTAAAAATTGTAAGACATCCCACAGACTCTATTTTAAGGTTGAACACAGATGGGGATCATGTTGGAATCTGGGGTAAATTTTGGAAAGTAACTTTTAATGCCAAAAAATCTCTTTCGCTTATTCCCTCCATTAGGAGAAACAAACTACTTCATGAACCTTTGTACCGGAATGGAAATGAAATTCCAGAGGGCATCAGCCATACACATCTTGGCATCACTCTGTTTTCAAACTAAAATTGGAAAGCGTTTCAAATATAAATGATCCAGAAATGCTCTTTGTAAATTTCATAAGTCGATGGTTCGTCCTATACTTGAGTATGGTTGTGTCTTGTTCGACAATTGTGGTCAAACCTTATCAGATATGCTAGATTTCGTCCAATATCAAGCAGCGAGGACATGCACAGGCGCTGTGCGTCACACAAATCGCGCTCGTCTTCTCGCTGATCTTGATTGGGAAACGCTGGACATCCGTAGGAAATATTTCAAGCTTGTCAAGTTCTACAAAATATACAATAAACACGTTCCGTCCTATTTTCTTACCGAGTGACTTCTTCTTCTGAAACAACGACGGGTCGTATCTTAAGAATTTCTCATAAGCTGAGACAAATTAAATTTAAAACACAACGTTTCAAATAACCCTTTCTTCCGTCGACAATCCAGTTGTGGAATGAACTTCCAGTCGACATTCGTCAATCTCCCTCCTTGTCACTATTCAAAACCAAACTCATTTGTTTACTACTGAAGATAGTCCCCCTTCTTACTTTGCACATGGGCAGCGTTTTCCAAATATATGCAACACTCAATTTAGACTCAGTTGTTCGTCATTATATTATAACTTGTATCGAGTTAATATTATTACCGATTCGTGTTCCTGTGGAATTGGAAAAGAAAATATTGACCATTTTTTTTCTCTCCTGCCCTCGTTATTCCGACATTAGAACCACCCTTCTACAAACTGTTTCCTTAATCGTGGCCCCTGGAGTCAGCCCATCTCTCTCCTCCTATCCTTTGACAAAAATTGTATGATTTAACTTGTGCTAAGGTGAAGTTCTAATCTGGATATCGAGTCAAACGAACTCATTTTCTCCGCTGTGCAAACTTATATCGGAAGCAGCAGACGCTTTTGACATTCATTCTTCTCGGCTTGTGAATGGTTGCCGGCAGGCTTCATGTCGGGGAACAATATCTTAAGAATTGTTATGAATATGTAATACAAGTCTGTCCTGTGTGTATTGTATGTACTTCTCTGTGTGTTGTGTGTCTGCAGAGCCTCCAGAGTAGTTTATGTAAAGTACCAGGCAATCCAGGTGAAAAATAAATATGTTTATAAACGAGACAACCATCAAATTTCAAATTTCTGCTAGGCGACTGGTGCCGAAGGTTGCAGGTTCGAGCCCCGCTCGTTCCGAACATAAAATATATATCTTCGGCATTTCCTTAATGCTGGTGAATTTAAGCCCCCGATTCTGGAAATAAATGCCGACTCAGTAAATATACTGCATTACCGTGTTGATAAGGCACTCGCCCATAACTACCTCCATTGAACCATTCTTTTTAGGAATGGGGATTTGGTCGAGTGGATATGTGCCTTTCCCATTTCAGCTAGGCGACTGGTGCCAGAGGTTGCAGGCTCGAACCCCTCTCGTTCCGAATATAAAATAATAATAAAAAAAAAAAACCCACATACATGGATAGAGGAACGTACAGGACGACAATAAATATATGATAGAAATGTAGAAGGAGAGATGTGTGAGCCTAAGTTTGTAAATTATCTTAATAATACAAGGCTACTAAGAGTCACACTTGGAACGGTCTAGATTGCTTAATATACTGTAGTTCTAGAAATTTTCGCGCGTGTTTAATTTCGCGCAAACTCATTTTTTCTGAAGTTACAACATTTTCGCGCATTTTAGTTTCGCGCAATCCAATGCCAAACAATGTAGTGAAATACAATGCAACTTATTTTCGCGCATTTTAATTTCGCGCTTTAGGTGGTACCGCGAAAAGCGCGAAATTAAATCGAGTGCGAACATTTCTAGAACTACAGTATTTGGGTACCACTTCAAAAATTTGCTCACTTTTGACGATGTAATTCCTTTAGCCGTAATTCCAAGTAATACAGTTTCTAAATTGAAATTTCCTAGGGATATTATTTTTAACTGAAGTTCATTCCCAAGCAAAACATATTTGTTGCACTGAAAATAATAGTAGGTATTCTCTCAATTCGCTCCACATGAACATGATGGGGACTCCACAACACCTATTTTGTGGAGATCACTGTTCAGCTTGATCGTTGAAAGGTTCCTTTCTCCAATATAATACAATTCATTACGCTTAGATTTAGTTTTATTTAGTTCTCTCTTAAAGTTGTCTATATGTTGAAGTTTCCTGACTGATCGTGGAAGTAAATTCCATTCACGAATAGTTGATGGAAAAAAATACTTATAAAAAATGTTTTTCCTGGCTTCAAGAGCACTTATTTGTTTAGTCCGAGTCAACACTATTCCTGGTAATAATCGAAAAAGGACTTCTCTTCTAGGTTCCTTCGTCCAACACAGCATCCGGACAAGCATAGCTTGGATTAACTCTTTCATTAACAATTTGCAGCAAAGTTGGTGTATTCGGAATAAACATAATGATACTGATTCCATATTCTTCAGAAACCCACCTTTAATTCAGGTATCAACATGACCTTATGTACGCGCTCATTTCTGACCATTGACATACAAGACCTAAAACAATTTCAGAAAAACATATGTGCGCAAATACCCAGAAAATGCACAGCGTGTATTCGTACACCTACCCACCCAGAGACAAATAAAACAAGAGAGACACACAGAGAGAAACAGGGCAGCATCAGCCGTCTGAGGCACATGAGTGCAAAAATAAAACAATGTGTTGCAATATCTATCGAGTGACTCATTTGTACCGTGGTATGTCAAGGTTGATACATAATGTAAGCTTACGTTTGCTGTGTAAAAGCTATATGTTTTGTCTTTTTTGGCAAGCACACATACTGTTTCTGTCAGTGCATGTGGTCTTCTATCATACTCAGAATACCAATATTCTGATTAGGTTGACATCTGTCGATGTACACATGGGCAAAAAAAGAAAGAAAAAACTATTAACGGAAGCATGCCTTAAAACCAGAACTTCAGAACTTCCTTTTAATATACACACAGGTGGTGTCAAACCCAAGAGGTATGTGACCGGGAAAATACAACAACAACAAAATGCATTATATGTAATTCATCAAATACTTTGCATGCCTTGCTGTATTTGTATTTGGCTGATGGCCTGGGGTTACATTCAACAGTGCAATCTTTTAGTTCAGGTCTGTTAATTAAAAAGTAAGCTGAAGCAAGGAATGCGACGAGATTCCTTCAACCAACTTTGGCAGGTGAGACCCAAATGTGGTCTTGGACAGAGCCTTTTGTGTCTGCTCCTAGCCAAGCCATGGGGTACTAAGTATTAGATAAAAGGCTATTATTCTTCATTTATTGTAATGTACGACTGTGATTGATGTATTTGGTCACGTGTAAATATGAATATTTGGATTATTGTGTGAGTAAAGTAAACTAGACCAAAGGCCTGGAAGGTATGAGGCAAGTCTGGGGTAACAAGTGTCTACAGCGGTCCTCTCTTATAAAGCTACCCCAAATGTACCATAATTGTGCCCTTATAAGAAGGGTGACCTCTCTTGAGGGAGTAAATGTAATGAAAATGCCATACGTAGCTTTCAAGTATTGAGCTGACCAACAAAATGTAGCACAAGAGGACTGTGGCAGTCCGGTCTTAAGAATAATTAGAGACCTTTTTAAGGTACATTTGCACATTTCAAGTGAATCTGGTTGAAGACTTTGGTAAAGAAGTCAAAAATATGAATTTTCTTTGCGATCCTCATTGATCTGAATGGTTATAAGTATGAATGCTTGCATTGAATTACAGGCGCACAAATTGATTTTTTATTATAAATGAGGGATCCAGAATATTAGTAGTTTAAAAACTCTAAAAACCACTGTCGCGTGCCATTTTGAACAAATTTGGTAGAAACCCGTCCAAGGTACATCCCCCCAAGTTGGAAGTGCATCTGACTGACGTTTTTTTGAGAAGTCAAAAATGTAATTGTGAACGGACAACAGATCACCATCCATCTTATACGCTGAGCTGACTTGACAAGTCAGCTGAAATGCAATTCCAAAAATTCTACAACCATTTTTTCATCCAGGCGGTCCTGAAGGTCAGAACATCTTAGTAAAGTAAATATTTGTATTTGTGTCTTTTTGCCCAGAACCACTTCCGTGTAGTCATAACCCTATTCCGCAGTCCGAACTCTTTACTCTCCATAAGCTAACCTGTCCCTGTCTAATCTATAAATAAATGGAATTACTCTTGTCCACATTGCACACGTTCCTCTGTAAAATTTTGACATAGGCTGTATCAGCCCAAATAAATTAAAGGGTCTTCAGCGGGTAACTACTCATCATGTTTCGGAGCCTTTTGCCCGTACATGTCTCTCTGAGTAGCGGCTCCTTGTCTAAGCTAAATATTCAGCAAAGACAACCCACATAATAAAGAATAAATTTGAACGTGGCAAATCATGAATTAGCTAAATACGTGAAGTTTTGCTTATAAATGCAGAGCTTCATTATGAGAAAAGAATACCTGTCAAACAAACCTTAATCACTAAATTTGTATAGTACAGGTTCAGATAAGAACAATTTGACTTACCCCTGAACCAATATGTACCCTTTCTAGCTGGACCGCTTATTATAGTCAAACATATGACATAATGTACCTGTGGGTAGTAGAATTTATAAATGGTCAGTTTTAATTAAGGAAATGTTAGTTTCAACGGACTAGCCATAAACTCGGTACCTTTTCCAATAGCAAATAACAGCATACGCAATGTATACCATAAAAAGCAGTGTTTATGGCTTCGAAGATATTGACATTGCATGTATGGAAATTGAGTTCACTCCATATAATATACCGTTCTCCGTATAGCTAAAAATTCAATGTGGAAAAACAGCAGTATATGTTGCTTTCGAGTTTTGATCTCTTCAACAAGAAGTAAATGAATACAAAATGCAGGAAGGCTGCGTGAACACCCCGTCTTCCGCTTAACTTGACATTCAATCCATAATAAGGCCCACTCTGGTCTAGGGGATGAGGATTTGGGAGATGAAGTAAAACATGTGACTTTCCATTGCGATCCCCATCAATTGACTTACATGGGGATCAACAGAGACGCATGCATTCAACGACAGTTACCCGAACTGAAAATTTCGTTAAAAAAAATGAGGGAAACAGAGTACCGTCAGCTAGTGTTTAATTTACATTTCTACCAAGTTTCTGAACACTCTCAGTGACGCTTTTGCAGCAGAAGTCAAAAATAGTGAAAACACCAAAATTTGTAAAAAATCAGAAAAAATTGCAGCGCCATCTGTTGAACAAATTAATATCTTTGGGTCGTCAGGAGTGCCCCTATGCAAGTCAAAAATACTTGGCTGTGTTGTTTTGGAGAAGATTTAAGATTTGACAAAAAAAAAATAAAAAAAGTTACCAGTGCGTGACAATTTAAACAACTTGGCGGAGACCGACCCAAGGTACATCTCCACCAAGTTTTGAAGTCAACCTGGTTGTTGGTTGTGGAGAAGAAGTTGGAAATGTGAATTATCATTGCCATCCACCTTGACTTGTGTGTAATCACTAGGAATGCAATAATTAATCGGCACATATCCGAACTGAAAAATCCGCTAAAATCAGGGATCCAGGGTATTACCACCTGGTGAATAACTTTGTTTAACACTCGCACAAAGATTCAAAATAATCTTTGTGACAGTTTTTTGGAGAAGTAAAAAATATTGAAAACACAAAAAAAAATCGTACCAAAAACTGACAGAAACTACATGCCACCGGTTGAACAAAATACAATCTGGGGCGTCCCCAGTAGCTTTTCTATGCAATTTGAAAGCAGTTGGCTGAGCGGTTTTGAACATTTTTTAAGGTATTGCCGAAAATGATCTAAAAATAAGAGGCAGTCTTTAAAAAGGGGGAAGTAATTGTTCATACTTGGGGAAGGTTTATGAGATGCAGAAGAATCGTCGCGTTTTAAATGTCTTTGTCAGAAAAAAATGTTATTTTTTTTGGTCTCTGGCTAGACAAAGTTCTCTTATGACTGGATTAACATGAACATTATCTGGAGATGGTCGTGTTGGAGATATATTGTAGTGCCTAGTAGACAGGTTTTTTTATCACCACCATCCATCCTCCTTCTCCTCCTCCTCCTCCCCGCCCTCCTCCTCCTCCTCCTCCCCGCCCTCCTCCTCCTCCTCCTCCTCCTCCTCCTCCTCCTCCTCCTCCTCATCATCATCATCATCATCAAGGGTTTATTGTGGGAGGGAATGAATATATGTGTGTATGTATATATATATTATATATATATATATATATATATATATATATATATATATATATATATATATATATATATATATATATATGTCGGCTTTTTGTTAGACTATTTCACGCAGTCAAGTTCAGCATGATAAAGTAATGGGGTCATCACTTACTCACATATAAAGCAGAAAATATGTTACAAATCTAACATAAAATTCACATTCACCAGTGGGGAAAGAGCATGTGAATGTACAAAGGTGTTAATCTATAACAAATCTTAAGTAAAACCAGACTGTTTATTTCAAAGGTAAAACATATATATATATATATATATATATTGAAGGTTATGCTTTCAAAGTTAAGCTTTGGTCGGAAAGGTAATTATCGACAGCCCAGTATCGCCATTATTTTTGTGCCATGTTCAAGATACTTTGAAAACTGCAGATATATTTCATTGTATACAAATTGCTATTTCTTTATGATCTAGAATGACGAGTTGCGATGTTTTTTTGACATGGAATGCTAACAATGAACAATGGGCGTATTTTTAGGTGGAACAGTGCACACCCTTGTCTCCCTCTTGCAGTTCACAAGGTTGCAGCAACACGCCTGAGTCCCCCAAAGAATTCGCGAAGTAAATCCAATAGTCACCCTCAAAGTTAAGGTTTGGGAACCCATGCTCAACAAGTACACGTTCTTTACTTGGAGTCTGTCCTTTCTTTGCTTTGTTAGATGCCACCATGAAACTAAATCTTTTAAATTCTCAAAATCTCTGGACATGTAGAGTAAGTAGTTTAAAACAAGTGTCCTTTTTAAAAAGGAACCAGACTTGGCTGGTATAAAAGGGGAGAAATTGGTCGGGAAAAGTTTGTATACAATAGGCCTGTTCATACCGAGTTGTACCGAACCTTTCCGGATTGTAATAAATTATGCATTCTATTGTTGGCCTGACTGTCCAATCAAGAAGTCGCGGAGTCTAGCCCATGCCTTCATGTTTACAACAGATACTCCAGCTAACACTAGTGATTACAGAATGGATTGTGCTGAACAGTGAAAATCTTTTACCTAAATTGTAACATCAGTGGTAAAACGTGCATTTTTAGTTTGTTTGACAGTTTCATTTTTTTATTATCCACTAGCACGCCATGCTCGAGCACACTCGAAATGTATGTGAAAATCGTTTGCGACCATTGTCGAGTCCAGCCGCGCGCAACGTAAGCCAACCTTCAATTTAAGCTTCCCGCTGGCCCACAATGTTTATTTACCAGCAAGTATGTGCATTTCATCGTAGACAAACTTCAATAAATGCGGATTGCTATTTCGATTTTGCGGTAAAAAATATATATATTCTTATCAAATGGATGAAAAGCCAACAACTGCCTGTTTTTCACGACATTTTGAATGATACAACTGTAAAATTTACCCCCAAAACTTAGTGACTTTGCACTTTTGGGATATCCCTTGAATGGCCCAAAATGGGAATATTATTTCATTTCCCACATTATTAATGCACTTAGGATACTCGAGGCCTCTCAATGGGTGGATTTGATCACGTGTTGCTCACTGTGCAATCAAACTCGTTCTTACCCATGTGCCTGTCTCTGGCGCAATGTTGGGAAGGTGCGTGAACGAGTCGTATTAATGCAAAGATTATTGGACCAATATGCTGAATTTTCACATTATATTTTAACTAGAAAACCCTTCTATCGAACAAATCAAGACACAGATAGAGGAAGAAGTGACAATTCGTCACGGAAGGCAAAGAGAAAATACGCAGACCGCACGGTGACGAAGATCCGCGTAGCCGCATGGAGTATTATACACACATGGTAGCCGTAAACCCCATGATGATGTGTTGTTTATTGCTGTCTCCACTGCGTCAGTTATTGATGTTTTTAACAATTTTTTTTGTTTTAATTTTATTAAAATGTTTGAATGGAACAAATCTGTATGACAGAACAAGAATTAATTAAATTCATGATCAAAGGCCGGAAAAAATAGACGTACATAGCAGAAAATCATGCCCCGGAGCATGCCTGTGTGCACTCGCTTGTGTTGCACGCCCGTGTTGCTTGGTAAAAAAAGTGACCGCACTTAAGATCAGACTCTTGACACCACCTATGGCATCAAATATTTCAGGTTAATACCAACCTAACGAAATTTAGTTTTCCAATTTTGACCACCAGGATCGTGCAACGAGATTAAACGGTATTTCACGGGAAGTGGGACACCACTATCAGCGGACCATCGACAGCCATATTAAAGATCAGATAAGATAAGATAAAACTTTATTTTCCGTCGGGTGTTTTACAAATAACATTAGCCATTATAAGGGCTATTTACCGACAATAAATATGAATATGTTGGTACATAAAAAAGACAGATATGAACTGTGCCTTATATAGAGTAGATACAATGCATGATAAAAATAAAGATAGGTAAATGTTATATAGTCATTAAAACTTTATAATAGCAATAATCATCATCTCAGGTATAGAGACCAGGTACACTGAGTTAAATAAAAGTATGAACATGAAGCTACATTACAGCTTCATAGTTTGAATAATGTTGTGATGTAGGCAGGTGACTGTGACTGTTGTGAGTCAACAGTTCACCTGCAGAAGTTACAGGAGCAATTTGTTTGTGACCATGTATCTATCAGAGATTTAAATTCAGTGAGTGTTAGTGTACCTTTAAAATGATTTGGGAGCTCATTCCATATTTTTAAAGTGTATAGACGTGCAGAAAGTGGGGAAGTTTGAAAGAGTGATTTTGATCAAGCTAAAGCTATACTGTGCCTGAAATATGCCAGTGTACAATTACAAGGTACCAGGCTGTAACGCGGATACGCGCAAATTGTCGAATCTTGACAAATATCCATGGATGTGTGGGGTGACGTTCCACAGTTTCACAGTTAAGCCTCCACTGTGGTCATGATAGTGTGTCCATAGCGTATCCCACTTGGTAACAGCAGACCAGCGTAAGTATGAAATCAGTCATGCGCACGATCGTCACTATAAGGTGACAAAAGGGAGAACTAAGATTTCGTTAGGCTCCTATTGAAATAGAAAGAGCACAGAAATATAAATCATGCAATTTCCAACCCACTTGGTGTTCATCATTTGGAATGAATTGCAAAAATAACAGAGCCCTGGCATGTTGAATCATGCATGTCGCTTGTTGTACAAGTGAGTAAAAAAGTGCCGGGTGGCAAACTGTGTGTGGACACCAGATACTGGCAGCTTGCTGTGGGCAAAAACTAAAATCCAAGCATATCGTGTGTTTTACTTTCTGATCCTTACACGTGTAATCCGGCCAGCGTGGTCGAGCACAAAATGTAAACAAAGCAGGGAGCGCTTCCCGAAGTGAATCGAATAAACCCGAGCACCATGAACTGGTTTTGGTCGGACATGTTCGTGGGATCGCATGTGTATGTTCTGCGCATGGTCACACAAAGCTGTCTGTCGTACATTGTGTAGTGGTTGACTGAAATTTACCATAAATCTAAGACAGATGTATGTAAAAAACGATGTATTTTTATTGAGAATATATGGAACATATATGAGATGGAGTACCAAAATTTGTGAATGGGCTGAAGTGGAATTTTTGGCACTATATCTTTGACAGAGAAATGTGAAACTTTAAGTAATATCATTGAGTGCGGAGGTCGTAATCCCTTAAATTGAAACAATGCCAGACTGCGTACAGTCTGGCAAAAATCAGGAGCTATCATTACGTTTGAAAACTGGTACAAATATTTTGAGTGATGCCAACGGTAATATTATATGCAATGTAGGGAAAATATTGTACATACTTGTATACTTAGGCTGTCAAGCTGGAGCTTGTGCCTATATACAGGAACCACGTAATAGCATTTTAGGGAAAAAATCAAATTTATACTTATTAATTCTAACTTAGAGCAAATGACATTATGGGAATCGCGGGTAGCGGAGCGACTCCTGTCACGCGCGAGAGGCCCACAAATACTCACTGCACTGTTATTGAGTCTTCGCAAAACAAAACGTGCTAAGATATTCGGAATCGGGCATACAGGTCCTAATTTCTTCATTGGTGGCAAAAACATAAATGCGCCGCAAATTTTTCCAATCAGTTATCAAAGTGCACCAATACCCGTTGGTATTTGAACAGAGTTGATCATGGCATATTTCGCATGGATAAGATTATTGAAAGCTTTGGAGCATTGCTGATATTTGCTGGATGCTCCCACCCCCACCCCAATGCGTAAATTGTCTCAGTCGTTGCCTGCAATGAGGCAGAATGGACAGTTTCATTATTACCTCTGTATTATACATAACATTTGCGTTCAAGAAAGCATGTTGTGAACAGAGTAACAGCAGAGAAGTGTCTTTAAATACTGTGATATTTAAATCTCCGGCCATACGCACATTTATCGCTGTTACAATGACAAAAGGGTGGAGAGTATCAGTGGACACTAGGGCCAGATCTCCAGAGGGCTCCCGTCGCCCACACCACCCTCCAAAATCTGTGTCTGCCACTGGATAACCCCCTGCGACGACAACATCTGGCCATGAAGTTATCGTTCGTCTTTACTTGTATAATTACAAAGGTCACAAACAAACAACTTTTTTACTTACAAACTTTCTTGACAGTCGCGTCAGGGTGGGCCTGCTTAAACTTGTCCGCCAGATCGACCTTCATCACAGGTGGTTCATCACATGGTATGTTTTCACAGCCGTGATAATAATGATCCCAATTAACAGTCTCGTAATCTCCGAAAAGAGATGGGTCATCGTCATCTACCCACTTCCCGAAATTGCCTTTGTCGCCCGAAGTGCCACCACCACCAGCAGGAACCTCTGCAAGACAGTAAATACACTTGGGTTATAAAACGGTATTTTTACATTCATCACAGCGGCAGTGGTCATTACAGCACAATACATTGCGAATATCACATGGTAGGCTACCTTTCCATTCATCACACGGGCAATGTTCATTATGCGAGATATATAGGCAACAACTTTTCTCAAACAACTTGAGTTGCACCACAAGTGTCCTCGGCCCGGGTGTGTCATATTACCACAAAAGTAACACGACTTTCCACAAGTTGCTTGGAAATGGACTGAAACTCTATCTCGTGCAGTGGTTTTAACCAAATAGCCAAGAAGACTTTATCTTGGTGTCACGTGTGTTGTCATGGTAACAACATCAGCAGTATCAAAAGGTAGCATGGCTAGCCAACATGGAATAAACCTGTGGTGCAGTAAATTGAGCTTTAGCAGAGAAATCCCTGCTTTTGGGATACCCAGACCACAAACCCAGAATACCACCTTGGAAATAATTTAAACTAGAAAAGATGATTTCTATAGAGCAAATCTGTCTGTGTGCCTCCAAAATTTGCATAAATTCAAATGCTACAACTTTCCCTTATGGTTCATTGCATGCACCTACAGCACAAACCAATAAATTGAAGTTGGAATTAGCATCTCTGCCTATAACAGTTTTAAACATATTCAAAATTTAAACTTTTAAAGTGCCATTAGTTAGCATAGATCAGAATTCTACGACCTTTGCTTGTTGTTCACCGGATGCGCCTATAGCACAAACCTATCAGAAGGAGTTGGAATGTCACCTCTACTTTTCATAGTTTTGAAGATATTCAAGATTTAAATTTCAAATGCTCCTTATTTGCATAATTGAAATGCACTCAACCGTCTTTGTAAAAAGGCACAACTTCATACATTAATCTATAATCATATCAAGTTTGGAGTTCATAAGTGTAATGGTGTCCGAGAAAAAATTCAATGGGAACATAATGGCAGACCCTCCAGTACCTCTGGGGACACTGAATGAGCCTTTGCAGTAATACCTGCAAGGTTTTGGCCTATTTCATTTATGCTTATCAGTTTAAATGTTACATATATCTTCAAAACTATTTAAAGATAAAGTTGCTAATCCCAACTTTGATTTTCGATGCACAATTAATTCCTTATTACAAGTCAGGTTGTAAACAAGATTTTTTTTTCCGCAGGATCACGTTCGGACTGAGGTCTCATCAGTGGCGAGTGGCTCCTTCTCTCGCAGAAATCATGGGAATAATTAACGCACTGGACACGTCATCTCGTTGACCAGTAAAGCTTCTAGATCTTTCGTTGTGGGATTTCTGCCCAAGCAATGTGGAGAGCTGCAGGAGCAGTCCCTAGTTTTTTCTCCCAGCCGTATGCCAACATCGCCGCACGGTGCTTTCACTGACGCGCTGCACCGTTAAGTGTTGCAGGTGTAGCCTACCTTTTTTAGCTGTGGAAGAAGATCCGTCTTCCACATGCTGGGCTAGCACGGGTCTTCATCATCCGTAGCTTTTGGATGGCCACTTCTCACCCTGTCTTTACTTCTCCAGTACATCTGTACTTCTGCAAGAGTCTGTAAACCACAGACTTGTTCACGCCGAGCTCTTCAGCAGCTCTTTTCTGCGACCAACCTGATCGGTTGCAGAGGGCCACAATTTCCGGCCGCTGTCCTTCGGTAAACTTTCTCCGCTGCGCCATGCTGCTGCACACGTGACGTGGATGGCTTCTGTCTAATTTTTACCAGCACCCTGTGCCTTAAAAAGACCACTTTGGGTGACATCAAGGACAGCACCTTGTCCATAAATGTGGTCAATGCACTGAAGGGACATCAAGGACGTCTCAAAGACACTTATTTTGTCAACGGGTTGCCTCAGTATTCATATATCTAACTTTATATGACCGGTTGCTTAACCTCTGCTCACCAGTATACTTGCAGCAAAATTAATTCAATACTGCACACCAAGAGAATTACAAGCTTATCGTTTTCCAAGTTCAATAATAAAAATGAACACATCTTTACACACAGCACAAACGTCAAAAATGTTGAAATATATTTAAAGTGTATAAACTTTGGTATCATCCTCTCGGTTAGTTTTACTATTGTATATATGTATATACATGTGTATATGTATATATATATATATATATATATATATATATATATATATATATATATATATATATATATATATATATATATATATATATATATATATATATATATATATGCCTATTTGATTATGCTAGTACGGCTGATGAACTTTATATTACCAGGGGCAGGAACACCTATTTGGAAAGTATTCTTCAAACTTATCTTCATTCTTTGTGAATGGCATTCACCCATAAACACAAAAAGCATAATTTTAAGGAAACAGATCTGATTTCAGTCTATTTATGTCAGTCCAGAATCTTTGAAATTTTCGCTATTCAACCGATGGAGTGGTGAAGAATAATCCAACAGCGAAAAAGATATACATCTCCATGTGCCTGGTCAGTCACTGTTGTCTATTCTGCACTATTTTGAGCCATTGAAACTGAAATATAATTATAAAGTGAAAAAGACTTTATTCCGTTGTGTGATACTGTGCTGTGCTATTGTGTCAAATAACTTCTCAGCAGGGGCAAACTTTGGTAATGTATCTGCATGCTCAATAAAGCCACACTTCAAGAACCAGTCAGGCGGATAGAATATATATTGTATCAGGCAGCACATACAAATCAACATTACAGTATTGGGTTGATTTAGGGTTTACCCCCACACATATCCAGAGGGGGGGGGGGGTGGAGTGCAAGAGGTCTTGGGCTCCTTCCAATGGAAAATTGTGACAATTTCATGTGTTATATGTGGATGTCGAGCCTATGAATATTCTAGGTAAAGTGCGGGAAAAAAACATGAATTTACAATTGATGTGGGTGTCCAGGAACCAGAACTCCTTCGGGTATGCCACTATATGACATAAAAGTGGTATGTATAGTAATATATATATATATATATATATATATATATATATATATATATATATATATATATATATATATATATATATATATATATATATATATATATATATATATATATATATATATATATCCCTGTTCATGACAAACTAAGTACGTCCACACGTTCATTTCAATCGTGAACAATACAATTCATCACAACTTTACATAATGTGGAAATGAAGAGTGACTAAGAAACATGACATGACATGACATGGCATTCTATTGATGTATAACTGTTTGTCGCATTTTGTCATATGTATTGCACATGTCTAGGACTTCAATTTCTCAGCCTCTCTGATCAAAAGTGTAAAAGCGAGAGAAAATATACGGTATTCAGATTGTTTCTCAAACTCAACTAGCCACGACCGACACAAGCCACATTACAACAGCGGGTATTCAACTTGAATGTAACCATTGTTTTGAACAATTATAACTGTATTTTATCAAAGCCAAAACCTGTTTTGTCCAACAAACATTTGACCTGTTCAGGCAAAGGGAATGCGGCCACACGTGATATAACGTTAAACTTGTCTTTCTATTGATTACACGTACATCTTTGAAAGGCTGAAACCAAGCATTTCATAAACGTGAAAGTCTTTCGGTACCACTGTTGCTTTTTGACGTCCAAATACTTAATTTGCATTACCCACAATCATACACCAGTGGTTTTTTAAAATAAGCGTTAAGTACATAAATTGACAACGTAATTTACTTTCATAGACACTGTTGTAAAGCAGCTTGTTTAATGTGCCATCAACCACGGAACACCCTATTGTGATTTCCGTTTTAATTATGAAGGTTGCACGAGAAATCTATGTCCAAGTATGGAATGCCCATGAACCATATCCCTGGTGTGTCCGACCGGCGTGGTTGGTTCATTTGGCAAATCTGTTGGTTGGCTTGACCAACATGAGCGGTTGATTTGACCAGTCTGTTGGTTCGTTGGGCCGATCTGTTGGTCCGATGACCAGCCCATGTTGGTTGGACGCATAGCGGCTGGTCTGTTTATGGAGCAGAAGTGAAAACTTTTATGGGCGACCAGCCACTATAATTCTTGTGTTTGAGAACTTTGTAATTCAAATTAGCAAAACTTTGACCTACATCGACACTAGTTTCAACAGTACAACTAGAGAACACTATTCAAAATCAAGATCATGATATTATCCTTTATTGCGATGCCTGTACTACGATATTTCAGCGTAACAAATAAGCCCTGCCTCAGCCAAAACCAAGTTGTTAGGATTCATTTTCAGGGTGATGGATAGACCACCCACATGAAAGCCAATATATATGCATGCAAAGACATCGATATTGTTACTGATTTTCAGCTCTAGTCTGTATATACGTATTTTTATGTCATTTTTTAGTCACAACGCAACTACTGTAACTATTTATGGTTCTAAGCTTCCTGTTAACGAAAATGTGAGCTTGCAAGTACTTATTCATGATTCCCTTAAGGGGTACGGTCGCTAGCGTCTATACTTGTCACATGTATACAATGTAGTTACATGAGGTATGTAATTCAATAACTGATGAATATAATATGTAATAGGTATAGAAGATCTCTTATTTTTTGGGGATTCATGATCAGATACAGTGTACATTTTTGGTATATGACCTCCTTTACCATCTTGTGTGCAGGACAGGTAACAGCATTTCAATTCAGGGCACTTTCGCCTGACTAGCTGCATTCTCACACATGAACACATCAGTCATAACTGGTATCCTCAGAAAATACGAGATGACTTGGCAGGCATGTCCGTGCCTACCCGGCTTACTGTATATTACAGTGACACCTCAATATAACGCCACTCTGATATCCGACATATTCAATATAATGACACAAATTTTCACGGCAAAAAGTTTATTTTCTTTGTTATTTGATTCATTTATCTGACATATTCAGTTATCTGACACATTTCTTAAGGGGCAGACCGTGTCATTATAACGAGTTTTCACTGTACTTATACTCATTGGTTCTACTGGTTAGTTACGATTTCCAGCTCTATTCGGTATATAAAGATCTTTATGTCATTTTTGAGTCACAACACAACTACTTTACTTATGGTTCTAAGCTTGCTGTTAATGACATTATGAGCTTGCAAGTACTTGTCGACTCTCCCGTATGGGGCACGGTCGCTAGGTCACTTGTCTCATGTATATACGGAGTCACATGAAGTATATTATCTTATTTTTTGGCTTGTAAGAACTATTTAGATATTTCAACCCGACCAGCTTCAGCCAAAACCAAGTTGTCAGAATTTATCCCGTACAGGGTGATTGAGAGACCACTCCTATGAAACCTTGTATATGCATGCAGTTACATCGATCATTTTCGAGCTCGATTCGGTGTATGCGTATCTCTATGCTATTTTGGAGTCACAACAGAACTACCTAAACTACTCGGTTTGAGCTTGCTGTTATTGGAAACATGAGCCAACAAGTACTAACTGATGGTTCCTGTATGGGGTACGGTTGCTTGTGTTTATACTGTCTTGTCACATGTATACAACGGAGTCACGTAAGGTATGTAATTTAAGAATTGATAATAATAACAGATGACTATTTATGTTTGGGTTTTATGACACGATCCAGTACAATTTCCCGACTCATGACTTGTAGAGCCATCTGTCGTAGAAGAGAGGTACCAGCACTAGATCTATACGTGGCTCTGTTAGCGGGGAATTTGGTTTGGTCCTGAAGGTGTTCGTTGGGGCCTGAGTTGCTCGGTCCTTGGCGAAATGTTTGGTAGAGGTCTCGGGTATCTTGGGTATTGGCCGTTTTGTTCTCTTGGCCGCAGTGTGGACTCGGGGATGAACAATTCTACTTGGGGGAGGGGGGCATCAGGTTTGATGATACCCACAAGAACACATATAATAAGCCAAGTCGACTGTCTTTCTGAGACTATTGTGGATCCTTACTGATGTATTACTTTTTATGCAGCACGAGATGTGAAGGTAACTCTGCTGTGTGTGCATACATATACACTTTTTAACGACATCATTAGTGATAGGAAATAAAGCACCTGTCCCTTCGAACTCAGACAATTTCAAAGCCCTATATCTCTCAGTGTACATGCTGCCGTCTCCAATTAACTCCCTTGTATTCATTTTTCGGTTTACATTTACCTTTATTTTGGCAGTGACAGAGTATTTTTCAAGTAGCAGGGGTTATGTCTTAATCTGACTATTACCAGTGTTTTTATGTCCAATGGGTGGCACCTTTGTGGCGACATGTTTGTTCTTCTGCCATATTTTCTTGCAATATATACATGTTTTGGTCTCCAGCGATGTGTGAGCAAAAGTCTAATATCTTACTAACTGACACAAAGAAGAGTATTACTCCTTACTATATTTATAATTGTACAAGAGTTGTTAAAATGTGCTACCTTAAACATTTTAACTTGTTATGGTGTTGAGTACTGTATGTGGGCGTGCCTCTTGTTAGTTCTGCGCCATATCATTCTACAAAGGTTTCTACTTAGTATAATTACGATACAGGAGTTTTTTATCAGGCTACAAAGGATAACAGTTTTGACGTGCAAGCATATTATGTTCACGATACAAATGGTGCATCGCTTATGGTATTTTCATTTTATATTGTATATCACGTGTTCAATTATTGATTACGCCATGAGCCGCATGAATGAAATTTCGGGTAAAAATCACCATATGCCTATGGGAATATGGAATAGCTTATTTTCTCCGTCTCTCCGAGAAAGAACACAAGCATATGTATATTTCTACCAAATAAGAACTACGGTGATATACGTGGTAAGGCATACAACGGTCATTCCAAGACCAATTAAATGTGTTACTCTCATCGTTTACTTATTTTTATGGATAGGATATGAACAGCTATTTAAAGTTGGTACCGAGCTATACTTATTTGTGCTCTTTGAGCTGTACGAATTATCGCTGGTTTACCTGGTGATCGTGTTGTACAGTACAAGTATATCAGCGTTGAGTGTATCTGTAGTTTTACTTATGACGAGAGAGGTACAAGGTAACAAACTTTATGAAGGTTTAAGTTTCCAGCATATTATTGTTGTTCTTCACTACCCTGGCCTTTTGGAAAATTTCTCCGATGGTTTTGCCATCTTACATTTTCTACTATTGTCGTTATCAGGGGATGTGCATCCAAACCCGGGCTCCACTGTAGCATCAGGTGACTTGAGCATTTGTCATGCGAACATTCGGAGTCTCACGCCTGACAAACTCCTACGTATCAGATCTTCGCTGGCACAGTAATACGACTTGATAGCTCTCTCCGAAACCTTACTTTCGCCGTGTAAAGATAGTACCGATCTTGATATTCCAGGTTTTCACCCAATAATACGCCGCGATCGCGTTAGTGGCTACGGTGCTGGGGTTGCACTCTACGCATCTCGGGCTTTAGTTGTGAAAAGACGTACTGATTTGGAGAATACAGCTGTTGAAATCCTGTGGGTTGAAGTCTGGCTTCACAACAATAGTTTCTTACGGCAGTTGTCTATAGGCCTCCAAATGTTGGAGTGTCTTTTTGGGATGACCGACAGCTAAATGTAGATCAAGCTAGTAGCTCTGGTTCAGGAAAAATTATAATTATGGGTGACTTGAATGCAGATCTCAAAACATATCATGGAAGACATTTGAATAACTTAAGTCTTCATAATAACTTTACTATTCACATTAACGAACCCACAAAAATAACTGAACATACCTCAACCAGTCTTGATCAAAACTTCAAGCAATATACCTCAATATGTGCGAGGTACTTCTGTACTGCCTCCAGTTGCACAAAATGATCACTGTACCGTGTCAGCGAACCTACTTTTTGGAGGTAAAACGGACAGCTTATACTGAAGGTTTATACGACAGTACTGAAAAGCTAATTTTGATTATTCCAGAGAAAAATTAAACGAAATTAACTGGGATGACTGCTTCGATTCTCTTGATGTCGATGTGGCCTGTCTTGCCTAGACTACTGGATTTCTCAATATTGCCCGACTCTACCAAACAAAAGTGTCTGGATAAAACAAAATTATTCTCCCTGGTACACATCGAAATTGCGGTCTCAAAAACGTAAAGTGGATAGGATCCATGCGAAGTCGGAGGCCTCAAACGAAAACCCCCACATTTGGAAATATTTTCGCGAGCTACGGAACAAATACATGAGTGATTTAAGGAAAGCTGAAGACGATCACCATAATAAACAATGTAGCCTTGTGAATGATGGGCAGTTTAAAAGCAAACAATTGTGGAAAATGATTAAGTACCTCATGTCTGGTAATTCTAACCAATCAATGCCTTCTATACTTTCAAACAATTTGGTCCTGTCTGATAGTAAATCTAAAGCTCAAGCCGACAAATGAACATTTTCTTAAACAATCTGATGTTGACTCTTCCACTTTCACTTTACCTAGTGAGGTTCAAGACTCTAAATTTACTGGAAGTCATTGTTTTAGACGAAGACAGTGTTCAAGTTTTTTTTTTAAATCCTTGGATATTGACAAGGCATGTGGACCGGATGATATTAGCCCCCCTGCTGTTAAGGGAGGCAGCTCCGAGTATTACCTCTTCTCTTATTAAACTACTGAACCTTTCTCTTTCTAACTGTAAGCTTCCAACTGAATAGAAGAAAGCAGACGTAACACCAATTCACAAAGGCGGTGCGGCAGAATTGTGTGACAACTGCAGCCCTATTTCTCTATTAAGCTGTGTAGGTAAGGTTTTGAATGTGCGGTGTTTAAACACATTTTCAATTTTCCACGTGATAACTACGTATTATCGGAAAATCAGTCCGGACTTTTAACCCGTGATGGAACGGTCAATGAGCTTGTATGTCTTTATCATGAATTTTCAAAAGCAATTGATCTCCAGAAAGAAGTGCAAGTTCTGTGACATCACGAAGGCTTTCCACAGGGTGCATCATCCAGGGTTAATACACAAACTAAAACATGCAGGCATCCGAGGTCCACTTATTTCTTGGTTGGAAGATTATCTTTATGCAAGAAGCCAAAGAGTAGTCATTCAGGGCCAGGCATCGTCTTGGGGCAGAATCAAAGCAGGGGTCCCGCAAGGTTCAGTCCTGGGGCCAATACAATTCCTTGTGTATGTAAACGACTTTGTGGATATTGTTAGGTCACAAATACGTCTCTTCGCCGGTGACAAGACACTTTTTATCACAGTTGATAATCCAACCGAAGCGGCTGAGATTTCGAATCAAGATCTGGAACCAATGTCCCAATGGTCAGATCAATGGCTCGTCTCTTTTAATCCTGAAAAACTAAATCCTGGATAGTAAGTAGAAAAAACATCCCTGTAGATCATCCCAACTTGACTTTTAAGAACAATAATCTTCAAAATGTAAAGGTGCACAAACACATCGGTCTTTGGCTTTCTTCTGATCCTTCATGGTCAGTCCATCTTAATCACACTATTGCAAAATCACTAAAACTTGCTGGTGTCCTTAAACGTCTACAGTACAACTTGAACAGAAAAGCTCTTGAATCTCTTTACTGTACGTCCTTGCCTAGAGTACGCCAGTGTGGTCTGGGATGGATGCGCAAAGCCTGACAGGGGTAGACTCGAACCTGTTCAGCTGGATTTTACAATTCCTTCTTCTCATCAACCATTCGTGAATGGAATTCATTAACCCGATCAGTTAGGATCACTGAGGATATTGACCACTTCAAACGGGATATAAACAGAAATAGTCTAAAACGTAACGAATTGTGTCACTTTGGAGTTAGGGAAATTGCCATAATTTATTCAAGAATGAGAATGGGCTCCATCCAGCTGAACAATGATCTGCACAAAATTGGCGTCGTAGAGTTTCTTTCTTGCTCATGTGGAGCTAATCGGGAAATTATCTATCACTTTTCTCGAATCTAATAAGAATGCAATACTACAGAACGAACTGCAATGTAAAATAATAACTCTTGGAAATACAAAATAAAAAATAAATTGGTAAGTTTAACTTGAAAACTTTATTGTTCGGAATAGCAGGAAGAGGAATTTCAAAAGGTCAAAATGTGGAATTTTTTTAGGCTGTCCATAAGTATATTAAACTATTTGGTAGATTTAGAAGGTGATTTAAATTTGGTAATTTTGTACAACTATTCTTACTTGCATTTATGCTTACAAAGCAATACTTTCCCCCTTTTTTTTCTTCCTATTTGTGGTCCTGTACGTGACCTGCCTGTGTATAGGTGTTCGCAAACTCATTGTAGTCTTCTTATAATTTTTTTTTGGGGGGGGGCAATAAAATATGTTTAAACCAAACTTCGGACACTGGGTTTTGACAACTCATTGGTATCTTGGGTAGAGGACTATCTTTCGAAATGTTTTCAACGGGTGGGTATTTTAGGACCAGAATCGAGTTGGCTTCCTGTTGAAGCAGGTGTACCCAGGGGGGCTCCATACTGGGCCAACTTTTATTTTTTTATTTATGTCAATGACATGGTTGATAATATTCCTACTGACATGAGATTATTTGCTCCATACTGGGCCCACTTTTATTTTTTGGTTTATGTCAATGACATGGTTGATAATAAATATCACCACTGACATCCGATTTTTTGCTGACGACACTTCCTTTCTAGAAATTGTAAGAAATCCCGCAGACTCTAATGTTAGGTTGAACACAGATATGGATCGTGCTGAAATCTGGGATAAATTTTGGAAAGTAACTTTTTATGCTATAAAATCACTTTCGCTTTTTCGCTCCAATAGGACCTTTGAACTTGAATGGACATGAAGCTCCAGAGAGCACCAGCCATACACATCTTGACATCACTCTGTGTTCAAACTTAAATTGGAAAGAACACATTTTGCGAATCACGGATAAAGCTAGTAGAAGGATATCACTTCTATAGCGTTTCAAATGTAAATTATCCAGAAATGCTCCTTTTAAATTGTATAAGTCGATGATTTGTCCTATGCTTGAGTATGTTTGTGTCTTGTTCGACAACTGTGGTCAAACCTTATCAAATATGCTAGAATCCGTCCAATATCAAGCAGCGAGGACGTGCACAGACGCTTTACGTCACACAAATCGCGCTCGTCTTCTCGCTGATCTCGGTTGGGAAACGCTAGCCACCCGTAGGGAATATTTCAAGTTTGTCAAGTTCTACAAAATATACAATAAACACGTTCCGTCCTCTTTGTCTGACCTGGTGGCCTCTTCTTCTGAAACAACCACTGGTCGTATCTTAAGAAATTCCTATAAGCTGAGACAAATTAAATTTAGAACACAACGTTTCAAAGAATCCTTTCTTCCGTCGACAATCCAGTTGTGGAATGAACTTCCAGTCGACATTCGTCAATCTCCCTCTTTGTCCCTATTTAAAACCAAATTCAGGTGTTAATTATTCGAAGTACTTCTTACTTTGCACATGGGCAGCGTTTTCCAAATATGTGCAACACTCAATTAAGACTCGGTCATTCATAATGAATTATCACTTGTATCGAGTTAATATTATTACCGATCCAACCTGTTCCTGTGCAATCGGAAATAAAAATATTGGCTATTTTTCCCTCTGCTGTTCTCATTACTCTGACATCAGAACCACCCTCTAAAAACTGTTTCCTTAATCGTGGCCCCAGAGTCAGCCCATCTCTCCTCCTACCCTTTGACAAAAATTATGTGCTGCGGCTTATGCTTAGGGTAAGTTCTGAACTGGATGTTGAGTCAAACGAACATATTTTTTCCGCTATACAAACTTATATTGGAAGCAGGAGACGCTTTCAACATGAATTCTTCTCGGCTTGTGAATGGTTACCTACAGGTTGCGAGGGAGTCATGTCGGGGAACAAAATCTTAAGGATTATATTATGAATATGTGTTGCATGTTTGTCCTGTGTGTATTGTATATACTACTGTGTGTGTTATGTGTCTGCAGAGCCTCCAGATTAGTTTATGTAAACTGCCAAACAATTCAGGTAAAATAAATATGTTTATAATTACTTTAGACGCTTGTACGCGGGAACAGGTTTAAGCTGCCACGGGGCACACAGTCCACCATCAAACATGGTTAGAATAGTGTCGTGTCATCACGGGTCACCCTGGCGAACATCCAGAACACTATCTGGCCCTAAGGGGATCTACTCAGGTCATATCTAATGTGAGAGACTCAAAAGTAAAATGTTTTCGGGAAAAACACTCAACCTGAAATGACGTATTTGGAGGAGTGACAGATCATGCATCGTTGACCAGCCAGTCAAACTATTATAACTACAAAAATGTCCTTCGTATAATAAAAGCATTATTTGTAGGAAAGTTACCCTATGTTTATGACGACGCGTTGGCGAATCTTGTCGGTAGTTTACCTTCGTTTCATGAGACTATACTGATATATAGGTCAAGGGAGCATGGCTGCAAACAGACTTAAAAGGGAAGTAAGTAAGCAATAATTTTATTGACAAGTTGAGTCATTGCTGACTCATCAGTCATACAAATTAAAAAACATATAAATCCAAAGTCAAATGTCTACATATTGATGAACAGAGGTATCAATATATATCAATAAGATCGAGATCTACAAACAAACTTGCATTTTGTCCATTGACAAAGCGAGCCCTTTCTGGCTCATCAATTATACAAATTGAAGGAAAAAATATACGAGCACAAAGTCATATGTCTACATATTGACTGCTGTAAATGCGCTTGCTCCAGGTGTCAAACCAAGTCTTTTTATTCACCTGTCCCTGATAAACTATTAGAAATTATGTTAAATGGCTGTACAGATCTTACACATGTACTGAATGTTGTAATTTTTTCTGCAGTACAATTATATATCTTGGACAATCAAGACACTTCATCCATTGATAATGCTTTTATTCGCTGTATCGAATCTCAAACAGTCTTTTGTGATGTCCTGTGTGTCGTGTACATAACAAGTGTGTCACGTATGTAGTGCAGATCCTCTCGATTAGTTGCTTTGTAACTACTAGGTTATCCAGTTTTTGAAATAAATATGTTTACAATACAAAATTAACATGCACAAGTATCAATTCATATCAAAATATGGGAGATGTACGTAAATAGTTACGAATTGTCTACTGACAAACGCGAGTCATTGATGACTCATCAGTCATACTAATTGAAAAAGACACAAGTGCAAAGTTACATGCCTACATATTGATAAGCAAGTCAACATTTGAGCTTTGATGTTTCCCCGTGCTGTGTGGTCCTCGCACACAAAACATGCCAAGCACACTGAGACATGTCGCTGTTGAGTTCAACTCAATTCTATTTCACATACTAGGACAATGGCTTGCGGATTCTCATTGATCTGAAGATCAAATTTGGCACAAAATGCACGCACCATGTCACAACAGCAAAGTCTTTGAAAACACACTGCGAATGATGGAATTCATCCGCAGAATAAACTTAACTCGGGCCCTCAGTGGAGTATTTCAACAGATACAGAATTACAGCTGACATCAGGTGCGTGTATTAGCATTAGACAAGTACAGTCTATGGTTATACATGCACTATTTTTAACGACACTTGGGTCCTTAATTGTTTTCATTTAATATCAGAGCACTACACTTTGGGAAGCGTCTAATAAATATATATTGTCATGGCGCAATAGGTGGATCAGTAAGAAAGTAATGTATATGTCTAAATAATAATGTCACAGTTACACATGCATTTTATCAGACACTAACTGATGATATAGACTGTTCGAGTTTTTAAATACATCATGACATGACGGACTATACATAAGAAAATATCTCTTACAATTGCTGCTTCAGCACACGTTTTTGGTACAGCCTATAAAATTTGGAATATATTTGCAAAAATATGCTCAAACAGGCGCTTGTGTCATGTCCTACTGAAGATCTCAACATCAGATTTAAGAGTCTGGTCTGAATGAGCTCTTTTCTATTCAAAATAACCGATACTGGTGTACTTGTTCATATTATGTACTGCCATACATTGAATACCAGTTGGCAGAACGCAGTTGACTTTAAGATGCGTACTGAATCGTCATAGTGTTTGTTTGGATTGTTTTAAATTCCTCTTGGCAATTTGGTTTTTTTTCAGTCTATGTTTTAAATGGCGCTTTCGTTAGGTCAGCAATTAGTATATCATAACATTATGCTTTGGTCGGTAATGGTCTTATATTATATCATCATGATCATAGCGTTATACTTAGGCACATAACTGCATTATATCCATCAAATGGCTTACCTTTATAGCTAAGCCGGTAACTGTCTTACAGTTTTATCAAATGTCATATGACGACACATAGGTCGGCAACTGTCCAATATATCAAATGCCATAGCTCTACTCAGGTTAGTGCTAGGCAACATATCAAATGCCATGGCACTAAAGGTAAGTCAGAAATGTGATTATGTCAACTATAGTACATGTATCATAGCCCCAGGTGTAGATAAGTTGGTATCTGTGATGTGAATGTTTGCTAAATTTACTGTAAATACTGATCAACACTGCTACAAGCCAGCATAAATATAAAGGATGTACAAATCTTCTATGGATCAACACAGAATTAATCCAACATGATGGAAGGCACAAGTGAGAGACTGAAATGGAAATTGTGCAATGCTGATGTTACCAGTATATGAATGAGATATAGAAATATCGTGTTCAGCGCAGGATTAAAAGGCATGCTTGCATTTTCTTGACTGTCAAGATTAGTGGCCGACGATAAACTGCAAAGCATCTATTGGAAAAGAATGTTTAAAATTATGTGTGAAATTGAAACGTAACAAGAATAGGAAACAGAAGAATCTCACATTTTCGGGTCTGATTGCAAATAAATGCAAGTGATGTACAAGCATTTATATAACATAGACACGCATATACATAATTAATGTCTGGGAATAAGGAAACCAAACAGATTCAAGTGTCTGCTGTGTTTTTTCACAAAATTGCTGTAGACTTTGTTGGTTTAAGGTAGTGAATCATTTAGGTTCATCTATTAGCCTTTTTGAGCAGGGCGAATCTAAAAAGTGTAGCCACCGAGATATACTTGTAAATTTGAGTGTTAGATTATTTTATTTCATAGCTAACAGCAACAAAGAAAGGGTCTGACAGTTTGGATTTTTTTGTACGTATGTAACAAATGTAATGTGAGAAAAAATCTTCAAGTTGTAAAATGTTTTCTTGGCACTCTAAATTTTCAGGTATGTTTCGTATTTTACGTATTATCCCACAAATGTCATAACAAGAGTTTGTATAGGGCATGCCAGTTTTTTTTCCAATTCCTCAATAAAAATTCTTTAAAAGAAACAAATATATGCACACAAAATACTCTTCAAAGTGAATACATTTGTTGCACATTTGATACACTTTTCTCTAATGTATATCTATATGATGCAGGTTCATTATATCTATTGAATCAGGATTAAACAATCAAATGCTTGATTCATGATCCTGTTCTAAACGTTTGTCATATCTACATTAATACCTTTCTGTCTATCAAAAACAAAAACAAAAACAACAACAGAAAAAGAAGAAGAAGCGCAACAACCATTAAAATCGCCCACAGTGCATTTGATGTCCCTCAGTGATTGAAATATGACTACTGTGACCATGCACATGGGACAACAATGTAGATGTCAAATATCTTGAAATACCCAGCACACATGGTACTTCATTTTGTGAAATTTTGGTTGTATTATGTTGGCCACATTTATAAAATATTTTCCTGGCTCATGAAACAAGGCCCATCTATATGGATATGCCTGTGGTATTCATACGAAGCATAAGTGGAAGATCGAAGTAACATTTCATAATGTGGATGTTAGAGCAAGTGAGGTTGGAAACTTTGAAGTGGGTTGACCAAAGCAGCGCGGGGATCCGGTTTCCTTCTCTTTTTTTCCCCCAAGCGCTCGATGACGGATTCTAACAAATGGAAAGCTTTTCTATTCGATCACCTTCGCACGTGAGTGTGACAACGGTTTACTACTCACCTGCCAAAGGGTGCCCTCCTCCTCCCCCGTCCCCCACCCCACCTCACCCCTTCCAAATGCAATGATCTTCCTGGCACAAGGACAGAGGGCGCTGTCTTGCGTAAAGTTCAGCAGCCGCCCAATTTTGCCTGCAAGGTGAGACAGCTGTCACTGCCTCCGGTGGCTATGTCAGCCTATGAATCTATTAATATATTAACCTATCTGTGTTTCTTGGATCACCTAATCATTACAGTATCACTTATCTGAAGTTTATTTAGAATGGCACCGTGTCTATGGAGCAGCTCCGTGGACCATGGTGCCTCCATTGATACATGCAAATTATAGGACCAGCATTTCACCTCGTGCACAACGCACTGAGTCCGTGCCGCTTTTTTGTAAACTACATGCCTCCATGTTATACTTCAAATCGTATTATCATCATCATCATCATCATCATCATCATCATCATCATCATCATCATCATCATCATCATCATTATTATTATTATTATTATTATCATTATCATCATCATATGCCTTTATGTGAATACTTCCCCTTACTTTTATATTTTAGTTAATTTTTCTGCATTATTTTTGTATAAATAATTGTTTTCCATGAAAATCCACCAAAGCCCACCACAGCAATACACCGCCATTTGTGCCCACCCTACAAAATATCGTAAAAAAACAAGCAGTGTCTGTTACCAGGTTTGGGCGGTTCCCTCGAACAATCTTCCACGCATGCATGCACTAGTGCGAATTTATGTACTAATTTTTATACATGTAAACCTACTTCATAAATCGTGGAGGAAACCGGCGAATTTTAAGCAACTGTACCTACTTGGTGAGACAAATACGACGGGTTCAGACACAGCCTGAGAGATGAGGAAAAGAAGAGCCACAATAGCCCTCATGGTGTGTGTTCAGGTTTGGTCGGTTTCCAACGTGAGCTTGACGTCCAATTCCAGTGCACAGCCGTGAATGTGTCAACGCCTATAGTTCCAGTGTCCAAATGGAAGTTCTACCTGAAATAATTTAGAAACTACTCAGAAATCTCCAATTTGCAAAAGTGCAGCAGCGCGCACACCAGGACGGAGCGGCTTATCGGCTGACCCTGTGGTGTGGAATCTGTCGTGTACAAGGCTTGCTATATTCATATGCAGTCAGTCAAGGGAATCGAAGGACAACATTCCTTGTCGTCACGTCCCGAATTTATGAGCAATTGAGTGGGTGTCCCAACTTGTTTACTCGAAAACACCAGCTTCTCTGGCTTGATATGTTGGATGCAGAAATTATCACAGTAAATATGAGTGTCTTCTGTGAAGATGTAATTTTTTTCCTAACAGTAGTTTGGTAGGTCAGCGTTTGTTTACCGTGACATACATCTCTCTCTCTCTCTCTCTCTCTCTCTCTCTCTCTCTCTCTCTCTCTCTCTCTCTCTCTCTCTCCTCTCTCTCTCTCTCTCTCTCTCTCTCTCTCTCTCCTCTCTCTCTCTCTCTCTCTCTCTCTCTCTCTCTCTCTCTCTCTCTCTCTCTCTCTCTCTCTCTCTCTCTCTCTCTCTCTCTCTGCACCGCATGGAGCTTTTTACCTTCTAACTTGCTAAGCGAGAATGAAGCAAAGTTTCAAAGCGCACATTGGCTGCTTTTCTGAGCGTGCTACCCTATGATTTGACCAGAAGTATGATTATACCAGACCGTGTGGCGCGTCCCTTTGCAGTCGTACCGATATTATCTTAATCTGCCTATTACAAAAACCATCAGCATTTTTCAGCCTAAGTCTCGCACTGTGCATAGTACATATAACCTCTCAATGAAATTGGAAAAGTTGTAAATCCTATCTTTATGTCTGTGTGCCAACACAGACATATTTTTTCTAGGAATTAATGCTTTCTTTCTTTCTTTCTTTCTGTCTGTCTTTCTTTCTTTCTTTCTTTCTTTCTTTCTTTCTTTCTTTCTTCTGAGGCAAATTTGTCCGACATTTCATTTTTAAAGTATTATACGTAGAAACTCCAAACTTGGCACACTTATACTTCTATTGATAAAGTCTCACGTTTTTAAAATGACAGGTAATGTTTCACAAAATTAGGCAAATGAGGGCTGGTTAAAATTTTAAATCTTCAATATCTTATATACTATAGTAGATATGGTTCCGAGTGTATAGGAGTTTGATCACAGCAAAGCAAAGGTCATTTCAAATGTCAAGGTCATGTCCAAGGTCAAAGGCAAATTTCAAGTCAAAGTGTCTTTTTAAAGGTCAAGGTCCACTTCAGGTAGAGGTCATTTCAAGGTCAAAGGCCATTTCAAGGTCAAAGGCCACTTTCAATGGTGGCTTTCTTCTGGCCATAACTTTGTCTTTTTTTATCCAATTTTGATCATGTTGGACTCAAATAGTAGCTATTGTAACACTGCACATTTTGAAACTTACATGTGACCCCTAAAGGTCAAAGGTCAACGTCATTTGGACCTTTGACAGTTTCACCCAACCATAACTCGGCTAATTTCCATCCAATTCTAATCATGTTGGACTTAAATTGTTGGTATTGTAAAACTGCTCATTTTTGCAATTTACATGTGACCTGTAAATGACAAAGGTCAAAGGTCAAGGTCAAGGTCATTTGGCATTTGAAAAATCATCCGGCCTTAAGTTTACTTTAATGTGAAGTACCAAAGGACAAAAGTTGTAGCATTTAACATTTACAACCTTTGAAGGCACACAGACAGATTTGCTTTGAAGCAAATCTTCTTTTCTAGTTTTGCCTTGATCGTTAACCGGAACATAAAATGATACTGGTCGTTTTCAAAAATCTAAAAATAGCCAGAATTAGCATATCCCCCTCATTTTCGCAAACTGATTATGTTTAGCCATTCTGGAAAAGGGATCATATTAGCCTTATTCATTAAAAAAAGAACACAGAAAGAAATTGCAACGCCAGAGTTCGGCAAAACATAGAACTAGGTGGCCCTACGTGACATGGACTAGGGGGCCCTTTGTTACATTATGTACGCCACATAAACAAAATAACTAAATTGCTCCTGAGAAAAAGAAATTCGTATTTTTTATTAAAACATGAAACTTGGAAACCTCATAAAACTTTTTTTTTCTCAAACGAACTGAATGAGCTCCGCTGGCTGACAAGTAAGGTACACAGGCAATCGTTGGAAGACGCCCAAGTGCGTCATATCAAAACATCATTTTAAAAAACAGAAAAAAACTAGGAAAGAAGATTTGCTTCAGCGAAATCTGTGTGCCTTCAAAAGTTGTAAATATTAAATGCTACAACTTTTATCCTTTGGCACTTAACATTACATTAAGCTCATGGCGGCATGCAAATTTCAAAGTCCAAATGACCTTGACCTTTGACCTTTACAGGTCACATGCAAATTGCACAGTGTTACAACACCCACAATTTAAGCCCAACATGAACCAAATCAGATGAAAATTGACAAAGTTATGGCAAGATGAAACTTTCAAAGGGCCAAATGACCTTGACCTTTGCCCTATTGAGATTACATGTTCTTATAAAAATGTGCAGTGTTGCAATACCTACAATTTGACTCCAACATGATTAGAATTGGATGGAAATTGGCCAGGTTATGACTGGGTGAAACTTTCAAAGGTCCAAATGACCTTGACCTGTGACATTTAGAGGTCACATGTAAGTGTCATAAATGTGTAGTGTTGCAATAGCTACAATTTGAGCCCAACGTGATGATAATAAGATAAAAATTGACCAAGTTATGGCTAGAAGAAAGCAACCATCGAAAGTGGCCTTTGACCTTGAGATGTCCTCAACCTGAAGTGAACCTTGCCCTAAAAATGACATTTTGGCCTAAAATTGACCTTTGACCATGACATGATCTTGACATTTGAGATGACCTTTACCTTGCTATGATCGAACTCCTATACACTGGGAACTACATCTACTATAGTATATAAGATATTGAAGATTTAAAACTTTAATTAGCCGTCATTTTGCATAATTTTGAAAAGCATGACATCTCATTATAAAAAGGCCAGACTTGATTTATAGAAGTATAATTGTGCCAAGTTTGGAGTTTCTACATGTAATACTTTTCAAATGAAATGTTGGACAAATTTGCCTGTAAAGAAAGAAAGAAAGAATGAAAGAAAGAAAGAAAGAAAGAAAAAAAGAAAGGAAGAAAGAAAGAAAGAAAGAAAGAAAGAAAGAAAGAAAGAAAGAAAGAAAGAAAGAAAGAAAGAAAGAAAGAAAGAAAGAAAGAAAGAATTCATAGAAAAACAATATGTCTGTGTTTGTACACAGACATAATTGCAACACCAGAGTGCCGTAAAACTAAGAACGAGGTAACCATACGTGATCTTATGTACTCGTCATAGAAAAATGGCCAAATTATTCCTGAGAAGCTGGATATCAAATTTGTCATAAAAAATTACAACTTTGAAAACTGATCAGAGTTTTTCATTTTGTAAACGGCCTTTAGAAGCTCTGCTGGCTGACAATTCCACAAAACAAAAATTAGTCGGCAGAAACTCTAGTGTGTCATGTTGCATGAAATAAACTTTATTGACTGTATCACAAATAATACAATGTGACATTTTGTCAGTACAAACACAAAACTAAAATGCATGAAACAATACTTCTGCACGGCAACACAAATCAGTTTTGAAACACTGCGGAGAGGAGTTCATCCTGTGGTATGACAGGAGAAGCCAATATCATACGATAATTAACATTTAACACAGCAGGCATAACAAGGACTTTTGTATACAAACGTTTGAGGTATCTCTCACATTTTACACATTACTTGGAAGACTCTCTTATAGACGTGTTACGATAGACTTGCTGATTTTTATTTTTGAGATTGGTAGTTTCAGGCGAAGATTTATATCATCACTGACGCGCCATGGGTTGTACACCCTGTCCACGGCGCCCCTGTTATAAAGGGATACACTCAGAACCAATTTATAATTATTATTATTATTATTATTATTATTATTATTATTATTATTATTATTATTATTATTATTATTATTATTATTATTATTATTATTACTACTACTACTACTACTACTACTACTACTACTACTACTACTACTACTGCTACTACTATTATGGACATGGTTTTTATGTTATTGGCTCTCAGGTTCTACATGTATTTGTTATACCCTTGTCACTATATATATATATATATATATATATATATATATATATATATATATATATATATATATATATATATATATATATATATATATATATAATTTATTTCTGAAACTACTCCTTTACAACGTGGGCACCGTGAGCAGGGTAGGACCCACGGTGCGTCAGACACATTTAAATAAAATAGTAACATATATTCTTCTAAAAAATGCTAACTAAAACACGGAAGACGTACATGTACTTGTGTATAGTATGATTGTGACTGCCGCCCAACGACACGGGGCAGTGGGCAGTTTGGCATTACCCTCAGGAAGGCATGTGCGTTACCCCGTGAGAGAGGGCGGAGCAGAAAAATGAGTTTTAGGTCGGCTACAGAGACTCTTGTTTAAAACGCTACGCCTCAACCAGAAACGGTTTGCTTACTTGAAGAGGATACATCCCAAGCTCAAGGGATTTATCTGGAGTCCAGCTTTTTTAAATCCTTGAGCGAAGCGTAGGGATTTAACAATGAAGGATTTCAGATAAATCACGAGAACAAGGGATGTATCCTTTTTATACCATGCCTTCTTTGTTTTGATGAATATAAATGCATTTTAAAATGTATTCACCAAAGCAAATCAGTCCTGTGTTGAAATTTAGCCGTAGAAATTTAAAGCAGCGATATATGTGTAAGCAAGTGCCATATATATCCCTTGAGAAAAAGGAGGCATGGTAAAATGTCAAATAGATCCCCAATGTTGTCACCAAAGGAATATCCATGGTTTCCTCAAAACAGACACAGTTTACCCAATATAGAGGAGCTACAATAAAGGGCTCACACTTTTTCCGCTCATATTTTCTTAATTCGCTTTCTAATTCTGTGTAACAAGACATTGTTATAGAGTTAAGGCCTGGGCATAATAATATAAAATGAGCAAAGTCTTCTTTACCATTTTGACACGATTCACATTTAGAGTTACAAATTCCCCATCAATCTAAATTTTTATTAATACATAAACAGCCCGTGCGTGCCTTGAATTTCAGCTGTGGGGCATAGAAATAATTTTTATTGAAGAGATACTTTTCTCCAAATCTAGATGTTTTTATTGTATGATACCAATAGAGAGAACAGCTGTCGTCAATATCTTGCAAAAAGAGATTTTATAACTGTCAAGGCTCAATCTCATATATGGTTGTAACCAGCTTTCGTTATTGCTGCAGAAAGCCTGATCTAAACCAGCATTCCACAGTGTTTTATGTATCTCAAAGTAGTATTGCCAGGCCACTTGGGGACCATTGAGATAGACATGCACCAAGTCTATATAAACCTGCTTATAAAGACGAGTCTCTGGTAAGTCGTAAGATATACGATGATGATATCTAACGCGCATTCGATTCAGAACTAATTCTATTGGAAGCCAGCCTAATTCCCCTACAGTAGCCGAAATCGCTGGGTTAGATTTGATATTCAGAATTGCATTTACTAGTGAGTACTGCATTGATCTCAAAATAGAGACACTTTCCTTCGTATAATTTATCCACACCGCACGGCCATACCATAATGAATGTAAGATTACACTTTTCCATAAGATGTTTCCAAATTCAATCCAATTAATATTTCATGCGCGGAAAGAATTTTTAATCTAACATATCAATTAGATCAGACAAAACAAGAGAAAAGAGAGGCGGGGACAAAATACACCCTTGTTTCCCGCCATGAAGAACTTCGTAGCATGAACTTTGGAAAGGTCCAAAATTACCGTATTGTCAACTTTACTGTACAAACCTGTAATGAGTCTCCAAACCTTTCCTTGAATACATTTGTCCTACAGATGAGTAAATAAGCAATCTCTATTTATCGTATCAAACGCCTTTCATCTATCCAAAAATCCTGACCAGGTCTTAATTATTTTTAAATTACGCTTAGTACAAATTCCTTTAAGAGAAAAAAACTGGTCTTCTGTCCGTCGATTCGTACGGTAGGCTCCGTGAAGTTCACCCAAGATCCCATGCCTCTCTACATAAGACATAAGTTTTCTCTCGATTACCGAAGTCAACACTTTCTACACATTAGAGGTGATAGTAATCCCACTATAGTTCATGAGTAATTCCCCATTCTTCCTTTATGTATTGGTTCCAGAAATCTCTGGTGTCGTTGGTCAGGGAATCATTCAAGCAATGTACACTAAGTAAAGAATTTTACAAGACACTTAATTAAATCTGGACCACCATACCCAAAACTTCGTTTGCTATAAAATCTATTTTTTAAGTATATATATGTATATATATATATATATATATATATACATACATACATATATACGTATGTATATATATATATATATATATATATATATATATATATATATATATATATATATATATATATATATATATATATATATATATATGTATGTATGTATGTATGTATCATTTATAAAGGCCTGGGCGAATGGAACGGCGAGAGGGTATTGGAGGGAGGCTGCCCACCCTACCCCCACAGTTTCTGGTGCATTCTGACAGTCCAATTTATCTTACAATCGTTTTTCTTGTCTAGAAGAATGGGCTGTAAGTAAGACCCTCCCCCGGGCTACTGGGAATATGAGGGACGATTACCATGCCAGCCCTAGATAATAAAGTACCTGCCTGTCAGTCTATCCATCCGTCTTGATCACCTGCTCTTTGAGGCGAAATGGGTACAGCAATTAGTGATAACAACATTTCAGTCTTTATGTAGAAAGGGGAGTTCAGTACAGACTGCTTGTGAGCCAACAGAGTCTGGGATCGGACAGGCTTTTCTTTCATAAGCTGTCCCTCTGTTTCTTAAGAAAGCCGTGGTCCTGTGAAGGCTACCGGTTCAGACGTTTTTCGAGAGAACGAAGCCTTTATAAAAGCAACCTAAGATGAGAAAATATCAATTTAATCAGAAAAATTATGCTGCGCTAGGGCCCACATTTAAAAGGTCAAAATGAAAACACAATGAGCGTAAGACTACCGAAATTAGGCATAGTTTAATGAATTCTTAGTTTAGTGTAAACATATTTATTATGTCTGTGTGCCAACACAGACATACTGTTTTTCTAGGAATTCTTTTTTTCTTTATTTATTTATTTCTTTACAAGCAAATTTGTCCGACATTTCATTTGAAAAGTATTACATGTAGAAACTCCAAACTTGGCACAATTATACGTCTATGGATGAATTCTGGCTTTTTTATAATGAGAAGTCATGCTTTTCAAAAATATGCAAATTAGGGCCAATTAAAGTTTTAAATCTTCAATATCTTATGTACTATAGTAGATGTGGTTCCGAGTGTATAGGAGTTCGATCATAGCAAGGTAAAGGTCATATCAAATGTCAAAGTCATGTCAAGGTCAAAGGTCATGTCAAGGTCAAAGGTCAATTTCAAGCCAAAATGTCATTTTGAGGTCAAGGTTCACTTCAGGCAGAGGTCATCTCAAGGTGAAAGGTCATTTCAAGGTCAAAGGTCACTTTTGGTTATGGCTTTCTTCTAGGCATAACTCTTAAGGTCAAAGGTCAAGAGATCATTTGGACCTTTGGAAGTTTCGTCCAATCATAACCTGGCCAATTTCCATCCAATTCTAATCATGATGTTATCAAATTGTAGGTATTGCAACACTGCACATTTTTATAAGAACATGTAACCTCAAAAGGGCAAAGGTCAAGGTAATTTTGCCCTTTGAAAGATTCATCTTGTCATAACTTGGTCAATTTTTATCCGATTTGGTTCATGTTGGGCTTAAATTGTGGGTATTGTAACACTATGCAATTTGCATGTGACCTGTAAAGGTCAAAGGTCAAAGGTCAAGATCATTTGGGCTTTGAAATTTGCAAAAAAAAAAGTACCAAAGTCTAAAAGTTGTAGCATTTAATATTTACAACTTTTGGAGGCACACAGATAGATTTGCTTTGAAGGTCCAAATGACGTTTACCTTTGCCTTTTAGGGGTCACATGTAGTTTCAAAATGAGCAGTGTTACAATAGCTACAACTTGAGCCCAACATGATCAAAATTGGATAAAAATTGACCAAGTTACGGCTAGAAGAAAACCACCATCGAAAGTGGTCTTTGAAATGACCTTCGACCTTGAGATGACCTCTACCTGAAGTGGACCTTGACCTTTAAAATGACATTTTGACCTGAGATTGACTTTTGACCAGAAATTGGCCTTTGATCTTGACATGACCATGACATTTGAGATGACCTTTGCCTTGCTATGATCGAACTCCTATACACTCGGAACCACGTCTACTATAGTATATAAGATAATACAGATTCAAAACTTTAATTAGCTTTCATTTGCATAATTTTGAAAAGCATGACGTCTATCTATAAAAAGGCCAGACTTCATTTATAGAAGTATAATTGTGCCAGGTTTGGAGTTTCTACGTATGATACTTTTCAAATGAAATGTCGGACAAATTTGCCTGGAAAGAAAGAAAGAAAGAAAGAAAGAAAGAAAGAAAGAAAGAAAGAAAGAAAGAACGAAAGAAAGAAAAGAAGAAAGAAAAAAGAATTCCTAGAAAAATAATATGTCTATATTGGCACACAGACATAATGATTATGGAAGGGATTAGTAAACAAATCGTCTTTATCCAACCACATGATTTTTTACTGCGTCAGATATCTGTATGTTAAGAAGATCCTGGAGTTCTTTGCTGCCAAAGAGGGATATATGAATCCCTCTTTCCCTAGCTATGTGGATTTTCAGGTCAGGGTGAACGCCCGGAGCTAAGAAAGGCATTCTATTATCGAAAAGATACTTTCCGGGGAAAGCATGTTTAGGACAAAAAAGAAATGAGATACGTCTTCAGTCGGGAAAGAGCAGAGCAGGAGCGAGTAGCACTTGGAACTACATTTACTTTATAAAGGTCGAAGTCAAGCCTAGAGAAGCCTAGCCTTAGCTGGGTTAGGCAGATATTAGAAAGACAAAGCACGTAGGAAAACAGTCGGGGACATTGTCCACCACCAACAGAGTTGTCTTAAGTTTTTATTTGAAGATTTGGAGCTAGATAGAATCTATGATGTCCATAGCTAGGTTGCTCCAAAATTTGATAGCATCAAGGAGGAAAGAGGTGAAAATGATGAGTCCTGCACTGGATGGTTCGCATGGTTCTGGAATGACGTGTTGCTCGACCAAAGTTAGGAGGTGGCAGGAAATTGGTTAGATAAGAAAGAGTAAGATCATGGGTCATTTTGTAAAACACGATCAATTTAAGTATTTGCGACGATTAGCGAGGGTAAGCCATCCAATTTCTTGTAAAAGCTCAATATGAGAAGTGTGTCTTATGGCACCAGTGCATACATTTGCCGCGTCATACTGAATAGATTCAAGTAAATCTGACAGCCCTTGACCCCCAGTTATCGAAGAGAACACAACCATATTCCAGAATTGATCTAACCAAATGGATTAGTGTTTTGGCGGAAAGTTTGAAATTAAACCTAGAAGGAGAGAAATGCGGTGGTTGGCTTAACGATATGGGTTACGTGAGTATGCCAAGAAAAATTACTGCTTAGAGTTATACTTAAACGGATGTGACAGGTGGCCTCAGATATAGCTGGCATACCAAGATAAACAGGTGGATGGTGAGGTTTAATAATTTTGGCAGTGAAGACAACAGATAAAGATTTCAGGACATTGAAGATGACACGCCATAATTTTCCTCAATTTTGTATTTGTGAAAGGTTTTTATTTAAGTGCTGAACAGATTCCGTTGGATTTTGAACGATTTCTAGCAAGAATGTGACATCTGTGAAGAGCCTCACCGCACAGGGCAGATCGACAACAAGATCACTTATGTACACCAAAAAAGAGAAGTGAACCCCGTATGGATCCCTGGGCTATAGCAGCTTCAATAGGCAACCAGGAGGACGCCTTGCGATGAATTACCACTCATTGAAATCGACTTGATCCATGAAAAAATGCTAACAGAGATACCTAGCTGACGTTGTTTAAAAAGGAGGCCAGCATGCCAAGCTTAGTCGAAAGCCTTAGAAATATCTGGGAGAACCGTACGAGTTTCTTTGGAATGTTCAAGGCCATTACAGATGTTATGGACACTACATACTAGTTGGTTTATTGTGTAATTGTCCGCTCTGAAGCCAGAGTTCTTGGATGTTAGTAGATAGTTGTCAACTAGGCATTCATAGAGGGCATTGAAGACCAGTTGTTCAAAGATTTTGGAGACGTTACACAGTAAAGATATAGGGCGATAGTTACTTTTAATCTGCTTGTCGTCCTACTTTCACACGGGACATGTATTTGATTTCTTCCAGGGGACAGGCGAAGAGAGAGATTGAAGATTTTGGTGAGAGGTTTACAAATTGAATCAGCCGTATTTTTAAGTAAATCATTTCTTATATTATCAGGACCAGACGCAGAGGAGAGCCTGAGGGAGGAGAGGATTTACCTTACATTGTCTTCATCACAGTTAATATAATTTAGGCGTGTCTCTGTTCGATAGGTAAACTAGGGAAGGGGTGAGGCGTCAATATCGGGAGTAATTCTACATTGGCTTGCAAAGTATAAATTAAAAATATTGCACTTCTCGGTGACACAAAAAATAATTTTATCATCCTCGATGATTAAAGGAATGTCCGTGTGAATTTGCATCCTAGAACAGACTTCGAGAAACCCCACCACTAGTAAGTTTTCATATTCTTATCATCGAGTTGACTGCTCAGTTTGCGAAAATATGAGAGAATAGATTGTCGTATTAAGTTGACAACTCTATTGCGCCATTTTTTGTACAGTTGATACAATCTATCAATTTTCGTGGAGGTGTCATAGGTATAAGGACATGAACAACGAGATACTCTCTTGAAGCGTTTTCATGCTCGGTTTCTTTGACGAGTACGTTTTCTAATTACAGAGGTTATCCATGGTTTATCTCCAGGCTGAATCGTGATTTTCATGAAAGGGATGAAATCTTTGCAGTTGATAAAAATAAATCGGACCAGTATGACACGACATCGAGAGAGAGAGAGAGAGAGAGAGAGAGAGAGAGAGAGAGAGAGAGAGAGAGAGAGAGAGAGAGAGAGAGAGAGAGAGAGAGAGAGAGAGAGAGAGAGAGAGAGAGAGAGAGAGAGAGAGAGAGAGAGAGAGAGAGAGAGAGCACAAAATGGTCGGAGTTAGAAATGGGGGCAAGAATACCGCTTCAAGACGAGACCAGGTGAATCGGTGAGAATTATGTCTAATAAACTGTTTGAATATTCATTGGTTCTGGTAGGTTCATCGATAACTTGAAGAAAAGGTTTCGTTGGAATACCAGGTTTACAAAAGATAAACCAAGTTCACTTTCGGAATGTGCAGATTTCCAGTCCTCACACTAACCTTTAAAGTCACCAATGACTGCAAGGATAAATGGATTGGATTCGATAGCTGTCCCCACAGAAGTGGTCAAAGATTTCGAGGAAGGCATTGTGTACCTCAGCAGACTGGCCAGGTGACCGATACTAATGTCCAATTAATACCTTAGCACGCAATGTGGATATTTCTTTCCAAGTACATTCGCTGTTGTGGCTTTCAAGGTCAAAGTGTCTAAGACATGGAAGTGAGGATTTTACAAACGACATAACCCCACCACCTCTGTCTGTGGGGCGGTCTCTACGGAAGGGCGGTTGGAAATCAGCAATCAGCTGAAGCTGGTCAGGGTAGCTCTTATCAAGCCATGTTTCAGATAATAGTGTTTACATCAATTTTTTCAGATTGAGCTAGAAGTTGAATTTCGTCAATTTTACAGGCACTTTTTATGCTACGAACATTTGAGTGACAAAATTTGAACTGGTTTTGAGAAGATGTATTAGGACCGGGATTCGGTTGGACATCAACAGGCAGAGAGAAGACGTTAGATAGAATTGAAATAATGTGTCCAAGACAGCGGAATACTTTAAAAAGGATGTTTGCAAGCCAAAGTGCAACAAAACAAAGGGAAATGGTTATTTGATTGTCAATAGTACTATCCAATTGAAGGGAGACTGTAAAGAAGTGGGCTTGAGGAAATAAAGACCAATAGTTATTCTATAATGAGTGAGACTAATACTTATCGATGGCAGACAAGAGTATGAGAGTTCGGCTTGCGGGCATGTAGATACTTATGTGAGGGTAATGTATAAAGTGTAGCAATACCCTTAGGGTCAATTCTTGTGAGTTTTTGCAAAGGAAGTCGAGGGGTAAAAAGCCCAATTTCATTAACTGAATGGATTGTATGTACAGGAATAATATACATAGACCAGTAAAGGAAGATAGCTGACATATTGACAGTTACCAAAAGATGTACCATTGTAAAATAACATAGAAAAATAGTAGTAGGTATAGTTATACTTGGGCAATATAGCAGAATATGAAAATGGAGCATTTTCTGATGAAAAGAGAATGAATTTGAATGTGACCATATAATACGAAGGGAAATGTGTGCATTTCGTTAATCGACGAGCAACTGGACAAAATATTGCGAGAAAGTAATGTTTGGAATAAATGTACATGTGTTCACTTTGATGGGCTATTATTAAGAAAGTTGATATACAAACGGAGGGTGTACCTGTTGAGGCACGTGAACTCTGGAAAACTTTAGACATTGATAAACATTGAGGGAGAGTGAAACAAATGCATGATACGCAAATTGTGAAATTCACGAGTTCATCAAGTATCGATAATGTTAGAGAAAGTATGTAAAGGAGATATTAACAAATCATACACTTGCAGGCTCAGCTGAACGAATTGCGTGTTGAAATACAAAGTCAATGACCCTTCAGAGCTTGTTTAATTAACGCAGAGTAAAGAGTATAGATAACTAAGGAATGAAATGATTATTACACAAATTTGCACTAGTAACGACAGACACGGTAGTAAAGTTTGACATACAAGTAAGCAAACTTCAGGTTCGTATCAGTCATTGCTCGTGCTGAGTTCATACAATGATACATTTCCTCTCAAGGTTAAAAATTCTAACGATTTATAAATCCCATACACAGTACATTAGGTTTGTTTCATGGTAGGATTTGGAATAACTGGAAATATAGTTGGAGCAAACTACCGGTACTAAGTTGCATTTGACAGGTGAGTAATCTGACGCCACTAATGATGACTCATTGCACTAGAAAAACTCTTGTAATGGTCATAGCAAGTATTGTGACGATTATGGGTACTCCATCCCAGAGCGACCTGTCCGAAAGCTCTGTCTGGTCCGAGTGCATGTCTGCAACACGTTTGGGTGCTTATTTTTCGTGGAAAATTTGACCTAGGTGGTCTGTATCTAGCTACGAATCCTACGCTTACACCACTATTTAATCCAAATGTGTGTCTGTACAGTGTTTCACATCATCCTACACTAGGAACAATAACAGTGAAAACGGTGAAAGTTTCAATTACACAATATTCAGGACGACAAAACGTAGCATAAAAAGTAAAACTCAAATCAACTTCACATATAATTTGATGCTTATGATATTATCAAGCAATACATTATAGCACAGATACAGACGACAGAGCTTTGAAAGATTGCTCAATTGGTTAATAAGCACTCCAGCGAGAATGGAGCAAAACGTAATTTGAGACAGAAACGATAGGAGTGGCCAATGGACAAAGGGAATGACATTTGACCTGTCAGCTGCCCCGGGCTATCATTTTATAGATTTCATCCTAAAAATTGCAAAAGAAAGAATAAAAATGTTTATCAAAGTTCTGTAAAGATTGTCAGATGTTTTACCTTTCTTTTGGCTGCAATTGTTTTAATGACACAAGCTGGACGCATCAAGAAACACTAAGGAATTAAAGAGGTTTAGCTCACAATAGTTATTGGGGACCAAACATCCAGGATTTTCAGGACCGAGTACTGATAACATTGAGTACATATTTGCGCAAAGAGGTCTTTCTTTCCTTCTTTCCTATCTGTCTGCCTCTCTTAATTTATGTGACCGCAGTGTGTCTCACGGTAGGCACATACTGAAAAGAATGTCCTACGTAAAAAGTACAGAAAGGATATATTTCTAAGGTTGGTGTGCACCAAACTCACTTTAATTTGAAGTGTCCCTTACCTGCATGGCAAGTGATACTTACCCAGCAGGTATGCTGCACCCAATGCACTTTAGGTTCCACTTAAACATGTGGAAAGTTTAAGTCTGGTTAGGGCAAACTTACATTGTCACTTATATGACAAAGGAGGGTAGTTTACAAACTGGCTTTTCATTGATGAGTTGGCAGCATGGAGGACACAGAGGACTGTATCGACCTCCTATGACGAATTGAAAATTGGTATAAATTGTATCGCCAAAACCAATCCCTGAGATATAGGACAGATCCATTTTATCATTTCAGGAATAGAAAATTCGGCTTGCCTTACTGGATGTCAAAGGAGCATATGCAATACTTCAGTATACAGTTGCTGATTTTGATTAATACACCCAGCTATGACACTGAGATTTATACGACAGGGTCATACCGGGCTGTTGTTGGAGCGATCCAAATACGCACAAACAGCATGTCATGTTGTCACCTGCACTGTCACATAGATGCAGTGGTATCGTCATCAACACTCACGGCAAGGGAATGCATTTGGTCTAGCACCGTGGGTCCTATGCGTTGTGTCATTTTATCAGTATCCCCGGCTCCTTTGCCTCCCCTGGTGATTTTAATTATCGTCCTTTTTCCGTGGCAAGAATTTTTTTTCACCTTTGACCTCCACTTTTCCCTAAATGTCTCGAGTTGTTTAGCATTCCTTTGATATGTATTGAATTGTGCACAAAACTTTTTCTCCAACTCCACCCATACTTTTATTTTTAACAATTGCCTGTGCGTCCGGCATTTTGTCCTCAAGGTCATGGTTATACACTCATCTGTACAATAACCAGGGGAATTTCTTTTTCTGTCACAGTGAAATTCAGGGACTTCTTTTTCGTAACGTTAGCCCCTCCTCTAAGTAAAACGAGGACCTAGCAATTTTTGAACTTATTCATGGGACAACACCTGTATCATTTTACCGAGATAAACGACAGATCTTTGATCCAATAATTGCACTGACCTCATTAAATGCGAACCTTGTATTTGTTAAGCACTTGACTCATCCCTTCTTTAACCAATGAAAAAAGAGCTCCGTGCATTAGAACTTCTTTTTCCACCCACTCCCCCTCCCACATCCCACACGCACATTACGTTCTACTCTGACACGCCGTGGTATGCAACATTGTGTGCAGCGTCTTTGTAAAATATGCGAGGTGACATACTTTTTCCCCACCCACAAATTTTGCCTTTTAGTTTACGGGCGACATTGTGCGAATGTTTCATGTAATATCTCTCGGCACAGCCTTCATTACGTTATATTTAAATATAGACATTTTACAATTAACATTACGTTTACATTCAACGGCCAATTTCCTGTTAACCAAATAATAAAAGTTAGGGGCGCCTTTACATTTACCGGTTTAACTATCGACTTTTCTGTTAAATTTTCATTGGAATTTAGTGGTGCGTTTACGTTCAACAGTCTGATGCTTGAGGTTAAATGAGCGTGGGAAGAATGCGAGAATGTGCGAAGCGAGAATGTGCGAAGCGAGCATGCGTGAAACGAGAATGCGCGAGGCGGAAATGCGAAAATGTGCGAGACGAAGGAACCATAGAACTTTCCATAAATGTGTGGGGAACATCGAGTTATGTTTTGGTTTAAATATATTTTATTTTTAAAATGGAAATCAGGGTATAGTCATACATTAATCCCTGTTGTACAAAAAGGTATAGTAAATAAACATCAAAAAGAAAGACGATACACTTCTAAGAGATGCAACAGTACGTGCCAAGACAGATAGAGCGGCACTGCCACAAAGCTTGAAGAGGTAAACGTATAACTAGGAAAAAAGGACCACATAAGGCGAAAGAGTGGGGTAAACCTTCATAATATATCTTTGATTTGGATTGAACAGACAATGTCGGATTTGTGTTTAGAATGATATAGAAGTATACATAAAATATGGCTACAAAATTATCAAACAACGCAAGATAAATTGATGACATTGCTTGCGTAAATGTACATAATTTCTGTGAAATTACTTAAGAAATTTACCCAAAAGATATCCCTTTGGAGGGTGACAATTCATATGGTTTCAGACATGTGTTTTTGGACTTTAATATTCAGGTCACTAATGACGGGTGTTGTATTGAAGTCGATCACAAAATAGATGAGTTTAACTTGGAACTTTAACTTTCCCGGACAGTAATATTTCGGAGACTATTGGATATAATACGTTTTGGTCATAGATTTTGAGATTTGGTCGTATTTTTTCTAAAATTCAGGACTTTGCATCTAGAACCAAATTTGTTTATAATAAACTTGAGTCAAGAGGATTCAAAGATGTACTTTTGATCAAATATTTCTACAAATTTTGCTGTAAATATCCCGATATGGTTAGAAAGTTTGGCTTCAATAACTTTAGATATTTTAGACTTGCCTGTTTTGCTACTTAATTTTATCTTTTGGCATCATTCTGTTTTAATGTTCACCTTTCAGACAATTTAGGCTAGCTTGTTTTCTGTTAGATCAAACCCACAGGGGCTATAGGTAGCAAGCAGCTGCCGACGACAGTTACAGGTTTGCCTAGTTGTACTTGATATCTGGTTGAAAAATATTATATTTTCATTGTATTCTCTTGACTTAAATACAAATGACTTTCATTCTTTTCTGACTTGCCCCATAATTTTGCTGCTAATATCCAAATGTTATTAGAAAGTTTGGCTATAGTAATTAACAATTTTTAGACTAGTCTGTTTTGCTACTTAACTTTATCTTTTGGCATACTTCTGTTTTAATATTCACTCCCAGACATTTTAGGCTTGCATGTTTTATGTCAGGTTAACCCCCCCCCCCCCCGGGGGGGAAGGGGGGCTATCGGTATCAAGCAGCGGGCTACGACAGTTACATGTTTAACTAATTTTACTTAAAATCCTGTTAAGAAAAATAGTTTTGATAACATGTTTTTGGCATAAATACTAATGACTTTCATTCTTTTCTGACATGCCTAAATGCACATTTACTCATTATTTAAAAAACACTCAAAATTGACAGTATTTTCTTAAATGTCACAAACCTGACACATTAAGTTGATACATTGACTCAGGGTTGGCAGTAAGATACAGCCTAATTGTTTGAGGGGTAGGTGTCATCATGGAGTTTGTTTTACATTTCTGGTGCAGGATGTCCATTGCTGCAGTGCTTGTTAGGATTTCCCCTGGTTTGTACAGGTGGTCTAGCTGCAACTGTTTATTTTACAATCACTGGGACTGAATATAATGCCCTGGCTTGTTTCCACTTCAGTTATACACTGGAGGGTGGTTTAACTAGGATAAGCTGTCCAGCTAGAAAGGGTACAGATTGTTTCAGGGATAAGTCAAATTGTTCTTATCTGAACCTGTATAATACAAATTTAGTAATTATGGTTTGTTTGACAGGTATTCTTCTTTCATAATGAAGCTCTGCATTTATAAGCAAAACTTCACGTATTTAGCTAATTCATCATTTGCATCGTTCATATTTTTTCATTATTATGTGGGTTGTCTTTGCTGAATATTTAGCTTAGACAAGGAGCTGTTACTCAAAGAGACATGTACGGGTAATAAACTCCGAAACATGTTGAGTAGTTACCCGCTGAAAACCCTTTAGTTTATTTGCGCTGATACAGCCTATATCAAAATTTTACAGAGGAACGTGTGCAATATGGACAATAGTAATTCCAGATGTATATAGTTAGACACGGACGGGTCAGCTTATGGAGACTACAGAGTTCGGGCTAAGGAATAGGGTAATGACTACTAGGACGTGGTTCTGGGCAAAAAAAACACAAATACAATACAACTATTCCAACTCTCATGTCACTGTCCTAAGTTCTATACCTGTGCATGTCATTGATATATCTATGCTTTCTTGGTAACACGGTTGTTTGGCTGTAACTCACTAGGAAAAAATAATTGTTAACACTAACAGGCAACATCGCACCTATTACGGCTAAAATTGTAACAACGCATTGTTTTATAATTCATTACAATTCAACGCACTGTATTGGGGGAGGGGGGTCAATAACCTAATGATACTCTATGGATGGTATTTTATCCCTTAGATCTGAAAATAGTTATTTTCATGAATCATGGACCCTTCAAGATTAACATTACAGGGAGATAATGTATCTACGTTTTTGTGCTTGGTACTTTATAAACGAATTTTATTTTGAATGAAGTTGTGCGTATAATACTTGAAGAATAATCTCGATCCTCTTTTCCAATGTTGTAGCCTTTCTCATATGCCCTTTTTCTTTTATTTATTTATTTATTTATTTATTTATTTATTTATTTATTTATTTATTTATTTATTTATTTATTTATTTATTTATTTATTTATTTATTTATTTATTTATTTATTTATTTATTTAATTAATTATTTATTTATCTATTTATTTATCTATCTATTTTATTATTTTATGAATATCATTCCGCCAGATATACAGGGTTTGTTTAAATTTTGAATAACCCATTACTGATAAACATAGAAATAGAAAATCAGGCGTCTTACACACACGAAATCACTGTATTATCTGGGTCTATCAGTTGTGACTATATGAGGATCATAAATCTGTACCGAAGATGTACATAGCGCAGAGGGTGAATAAACTTTGCCTCCTTTTTCGAGTAAATGTGCTTTTCACGTTCTGATTGAGCCTTCAATTAATTTTTGTCGGGACAATTTTTGTTGGAAATAAATTTAATTTCACTTTGTAGGTAGTTATTTCAAACAAATATTTTGAATTCTATTTTATTCATAGTTTTAACCTTTAACACAATGTCAGTCATGGGATATGTAGAGACGCCTTGTAGTTAGAGATAATATATTTGCATGAACAAATATCTAACTTTAATGAATCATGCAGAATTACGCGGCAGAAAACTCTTGGGTATTTTATTTCTCCCTGCGGTCCTAAACCTGCGACACATTGTTCAATATAGAGTCCTCTTTGTCACTTGTCTGGCCAAGACAAAACATAAACATTTTTGGCATACTACCGCAGTCCTTTTTGCCCAAAATAAAGATTGTGCTTACAGCCCTTTGTCGCCATTGCCACAAAAAGGGCTCTGCTCTTTTGTTTCAGTTATTTTATTTCCAATATATTTAAAAGTATATACCCAATTCAAATTTATATATGCACATGAAAACATTATGCACCAGTACCACCACCCCCAAGAAGAAATTTATCTGCAACTTTAAATCATAATTACTTTGGCCAACTTCCTTACGCAGGCATGTACACTGAAAGGCTATTATATAATTATATATATATATATATATATATATATATATATATATATATATATATATATATATATATGTATGTATACATATATATTTACATTTACATATATATATTTACATATATAAAAATATATATACATATATATACATATATATATATATATATATATATATATATATATATATATATATATATATATATATATATATATATATATTCCATCATGTTGCTGTTACTGTGGCATCAAAATTTTCAACGAACAAAAGTAAAAAAGTAGACAGTGTGCACTATTGATTATACTAGTTACTCCAGGATTCCTGAAGTGGTAAAATACGTAATATTTTCGTCAGAACTCTTGAAATATGTACCTGTGCACTTTTGAAGCTTTCAAACCACGGAATTACCTTCCCACAGACACACGCATGCAAGCCCCCCCCCCCCACACACACACACACGAGCACACATACATACATGCATATATATGCATGAAGTGTTATCAAAATCTATGTGCATTTGAAGTAATGTAGCGAATTTGAGGGAATGGTGCATTTGTGAATTGGATGTAGAAATATATAATTATATTATTCGTTTGTAATGCAAGGCTATCGAAAGAAAATCTTCTGAAATAAAATTTTTGTTCAAATTTAATGGTTTTACATCCATCAAGATGTCGACTTAAATATAATATACAGTTTTTATGGAATCAAATGAAATTGTAGAATAATCAATAAGATACTGTTAATTGCTTTACTTTGCTGTATTCTTACATTCGCGAATTTCACTGATGACACACTACCATGAAAATAAACACACAATGAAATTATATTTTAGCATTGTTTGATCAGGAATTGAGTCTAAAATAGTAAAATTAACACTACAATAAAAATACAAAAAAGCCTGAAATTTTAAAGCATTCTACAGTATTTGAATGAAAAATACCTAGCATTTACTAATTTTCTTGTAAAGTGCACTAGCCCCTCAACAATACACCCAAGCAGACGGATCTTGCAATGCATACTTTTCAACAGCCCGTCTGACAAGATTATTATAATTTGACCCCTGGAATCTTATTACAAAACGCCCCAATTTTGGTTAGAAATTACAGCGATTGTAGCAACTTGATGTGTGCCAGTGCGTTGAATTTCAATAAATAACAAAACAACGCGCTATAAACCGATCCTTTAGAGCATCCCCAACAGGAAACCAACTAAACATGGTGGTACAGCACACTAAACATGTTAGACATGGCGGTAAAGTACACTAAACATGTTAGACATGGTGGTACAGCACACTAAACATGTTAGACATGGCGGTAAAGTACACTAAACATGGTGGACATGGCGGTAAAGCGCACCACACATTGTGGACAAGGTGGTACAGCACAATAAACATGATGTATATGGCGGTGAAGCACACTAAACATGGTGGACATGGTGGTACAGCACCATAAACATGCTGGTACAGCACACTTAACATGGCGGATATGGCGGTGAAGCCCAATAAACAAGGTGGACATGCCAGCACAGCACAATAAACATGGTGGACATGGCGGTGAAGCACACAAAACACGGTGGACATGGTAGTACAGTACACTAAACATGGTGGACATGGCGGTGAAGCACACTAAACATGGTGGATATGGTGGAGATGGTGGTACAGGTCAATAAACATGATGGACATAGCACTGAAGCACACTAAACATGGGGTACATGATGGTACAGCACAATAAACATGATGGACATGGCGGTGAAGCACACTAAACATGGTGGATATGCCAGTACAGCACACTAAACATGGTGGACATACCGCTGCAGCAGAGCGATATATGATAAACCACAGCACGGTAGATGACAGATATGACTTGTACCTCACAAATAATCTCTGAAGGAGCACAGGTTATTCTCTGTTATCGTGATTGTCAATATGCATTTTGTATGAACTATTAAGTGAATATTTATTAAGAACAGTGAATTTCCATGCACGTGAAACATGATACCTTGAAAAAATATTCTGGCGACTTCTGGGGCTTTTGTTACAAAAATACAGGTAAAATGTGCAGGCCATGATAATAACAGTTTTCGACCAAAAAAAAAAACAAACAAACGAAAGCCACGTAAAAATGATGGAGAAATTTACCAAAGCAATTGGTAGTTTTGTTTGTCTGTTTCTTCGTGGCTCTCATCTTTAAACGAGAAGAAATGTCAAGGAAGACATCTCCACCAAATCTTGTGCTAATTCAACACAAAATGAAGCATTGGTACAGATCGATTGCTTACTTTAGTAACTGCATTAAAACATCCGATGTGATCTCATTGCAGATTGCTTACTTAAGCTGCTGCATTGAAACACTAGCAGTGATCTTATCATAGGTTGCTAACTTTAGTCGCTGCATTGTAACACAAGCAGTGATCTCATTACAGATTGCTTACTCTATCCACTGCATTATAACACCAACATTGATCTCATTACAGATTGCTTAATTTAGCTGCTACATCGAAACACTTAGAGGGATCTTATTACACATTTCCTACTTTGCCCCTGCATTATAACACTCGCAGTGATCCCATTAGAGATTGCTTACTTTTGCAGCTACATTGTTATACGCTCTGTGATCTCCTTATTTACGGCTTACTTTAACCACTACATTTTAACGTTATCAGTGATCTGATTACAGATTGCTTGCCAGAACTGCTACATTGTAACCTAGCAGTCATCTCATTACAGATTGCGCACTTCAGCTGCTACATTGTAACACTAGCAGTCAGCTCATTACAAATGGCTTACTTTAGCCACTGCATTATAACACTACCAGTGATCTCATAACAGATTGCTTACTTTAGCCGCTGCATTGTAACGCTAAAAGTAATCTCATTACAGATTGCTTACCTGAGCTGCTGCATTGTAACACTAGCAGTGATCTCATTACAGGTTGCTCACTTTAGTCACTGCATTGTAGTACTCGCAGTGCTGCTTGCAACAATTTCATTTATCTCCGTTACATTTGTTCCAAAAGGATCATGATGATACAAAATTCAAAATAACTCTTAGGTTAAGAAAATAGGGATGCAATTACAAATAATTTACATGAAGTTTTATACAAAGGTATTATTATAACAGGAAAATTTGCAATGGCTATATACATGATTATCAGATAGTCAAAACTTGTAAATTGCAAACTGGATAGCTCCAAGGACCTCTGGAAATCAAGGACAAAATTGTCAGTATGATGGCAACACATGTACCTTTATGGTCACCCGATAAGATGATATTTACTGGTTATTTTCGGTTTTACAAAATCTAGTCTTTTCCAAACATTCATATGCATACAGAGCCAAGATAAAAAGTACATCATCAAATGTTTTCATATAAAACAGCAATTTTAAACTCAGATGAAAGGCTTAAAGAGGGTTCTAAGAAAACCCAGCTAAAAAAAACAATTGCAAGCCAAGCGGGCGAATCTCACCACACCACATACAGAAATTGGTTTGTTTTGGAAACAAAATTAGCAATAAAATAATCAGGTGGTTTGATTTAAACATATTAATTAATTGAAGAACAAGACCTAGCCCTATATGTACTTTGTTTGAAAAAAAATGAATTAAAAATACAAAGTTCAAGAGAGTAGAGACAAAAGTTACAAAGGTGTGGCATGGTGATTGACCTAGAAGTGAAATAAATCCTCTGATTTTGAACAGTCAGCAAGTTCAAAATATGCAAATAAGGACCATTTGAAGTTTTACATGTTTGATATCAAAATTATAAATGGTACAGGGACCATTTCAACTTTAATTCATTGGTTTGTACAATAGGCGCTTCTAATGGACCACAAACAAAAGTTGCAGAATTTTAATTTATCCTAATTTGCACCACTTGAAAAGTTTAAAAATTAAGTATCTTCATAACTATTAAAGGTAGAGGTACCATTCTAACTTTAATTCATAGGTTTGAGCTGTACCCACATTTCATGAACCATAAACAAAAGTTGTAGAATTTTAATTTATGCTAATTTGGTCCAATCGAAAAGTTTAAAAGTTAAATGTCTTCAAAATTACTAAAGAAAGAGGTACAAGTCCAACAAAAGTTATAGAATTTTATTTTTTGCAAATTAGGTACACTTGTAAAGTTTTAATATTTAAAACATTCAAAACTCTTAAAGGTAGGGGTGCCATTCAAACTTAAATTCATGCTTCATTTACATAATGCTACGTCTCAACCACCATTTGCCCAGATATCTGGGTCTGGGTAGAATGCCCATGAAATCAAGTTGAGTTCACACACTGGACTCTGAAAACCTGATGGTCCCATGGCACCATCTCTCGGTTTTGGTCGTGACTCCCAGTGTGCAAGCTCCCCTAATCATCCTTCCTCTTTTGATCACCATTACTGGCTTGCTTGTCAAGTTGGGAAATCTGTGAACTTTTGTTCACCATCACTGTTCTAGTGCTTCACGCACATTCCCTTCTTAGGAAAATCTTTTCTCATTGGTCTGGGACTCTTCGGGGACCTAGATAGCTGATTTCTGATCTGCAGATATGTCTGAAATGAGTGGGAGTAGAGCTGGCTGTTTGACTTGAAACCAAACTCTTCAAAATGGGGTCTCACTGTTCAGTGCTAAGGATGTGGTTTACAGACCCTTCTCTTTGTCCATGTTGGGTAAATGGCAGAAGGAGGACTCACGTAGCCGCTTCATCGCAGCATGGGATTATGATCATTGCTTTGGTTGTCACTTATAACTTGACCTTGTGAGTTTTCTGAATACACACGGGTTTTGTGTTAGGTCGGGAGGTGACACATGTCTTCTTTCCTGTATCAATAGTCGCAAGTTGGTTTGCAAGAGATCACCTCATAGGGATCTCCAGCATTCGACATTACCCAGGTGATGACTGCAGCTCCCTGCTCACTGATCTGGTACTCAGTCTTAAAGTTGTCTGCTCAGACCCAGAAGATGAATTATTTTCCAGGCTGTTGTTCTTTGGAGTTTCCTTCAAAGAAGTCAGCCAAGTATTGACTGAAGCTGTCAAGTTCTTGGTCCTCTGGGTCTGAGCGCTCAGAGCAGAAGTCCCACAAAGGGGTGCTTCTGGAATGGAAATCTTTGGGTTTCCTTCTAGGTATTCTGGAACTTTGGCAAGTCTGAGAAGTACGGGAAGCCTCCGGCACCTCAGCCAGTCCAAGCGCTAGAGTCTGAGCACTTGGATAAGTTGGGGAGGTCCAGAAAACCACCAGTGCCTTGGCAAGCTTCTTGAGCTCCAGTCTCCAGGAGCTCGGATCATAAGCCTATGCAGTGGGAGATAGAATGAAGACACCCAGGTCTGCAGGGGTTCCTTCTGCTGTTAGTGGGCCTTTTGTCTCGCCTTATAGGCACCTATAGTGGCCCAGGTGAAACTTTCAGTTTCCCCCGCCAGCAGTGTGGGCCTTTGTGATTGGAGATTTTGTCTTCCTCCACTCCAACCATCACTGCATCTATTTTCAGATGCGTCTGCTCACAGATCCCCGCCAAGGTAGGGCACTCAACTGCCACAGGGTTCATGCTCTGAATGGCTGAGCAAGTTGGCAACCATGAGGGCTGTGGAACTACCTTCAGCACTCATGGATGCGGCTTCTGCTCTGCTGATGGGCTGTTATGAATGTGGGTATGCCTGTTTGTTTTTAATTTAGAGGTCTCCGTATTCATTGAGTGTGTACTAGGGCACGGAGTTAGCCTGCTTTGTTGGGGTGACTCTCAGGCAGCTTGTAAACAAAGTGTTGACCTACATTCACATGACCCATTTCATTGTACTGTCTGTACACATTTTGGAGGTGATCTAGAAAGATCAGGGACAGGTCTCACTCAATGCACTGGGATGTGTGGATAATTGGAAAACTCTGGAACAATTGTGAAATCTCTCTCTCTCTCTCTCTCTCTCTCTCTCTCTCTCTATATATATATATATATATATATATATATATATATATATATATATATATATATATATATATATATATATCTAAAGCAGATATTTTCCTGACAGGAGAGAGAATTCTGAAGACCTGAAACAAGCTGTGTGTTGTCATCAAGCCACTAGGACTGTAAGCTGTTGTTCTTGTCAGGGAAACACTCATTTTGCATTGTATCTGTGGAGTGTGGACAGTGTCTTTGAGTGGACTGGTATATTTGGTGTTAATTGTACCACATTGGAACCAAACTGCACCTATGTGGGATTGGCTCAGCACCACATCTTTCAGCACCACATTGGAACTAAGCCGTACCTCTGTGGGATGTGCACCAGGTCATTTGGCAGCTGTCATAGGACTTGGAACTGTGGGATAGTACCTGTGGATAATCTCACCAGGGATTAGGATTTACCTAAGACTGTTTAACTTTCAAAATACCAGGGAAGATAAGTTTACCTACTTTGTACTGATTTGGATTATTAATATATTGTCATTGTTAAAGTTATATCATTGTTGTCATTCTTTGTTGAGTTCTGCTAATATTCAGCAGGTGGGCATCGTAACATGGGCTTTGACCATGTCAAAGCTCTCCAGAGCCTGGTTGGTGACCAAACTGTGGTCCAGCCAGCGAAGGAGAGGCATGGGGCTGTCCTGCCAGGGCTTGTCTCTCAAAGACATGTGGCAATACCCCCCCCCCCCTACCTTTTTCACCTTTTGTGGCTGAGTTTCTGACCAGCACACGGCAAAGACTCGCATCACATGGGTTTCCATAGAGTTGCCAACATCTGGCTATCTGAGGCATGGGTGACCCCTCCCTAAGCCAGACGCCCAGGGGAGATGGTATTCTGCACCTGAGCAGACCTTTCCGTCAGGTCTGCTGGACTTAGACTGGGAAGAGTTTCAAGCTTGGCAGCCAAAGTCTGTCATGGTATCTACAGAGGTCTTCAGGTGGCTAGAGGGGGATGCCAGGAGATCTGTCCTTATGGCATCCTACTCCAACATCTTGTTGGCCACTGTGCTGTACTTCCCAGACTGTGTCTACTCACCCCTGGTCTCATGCTCCCTCTGGGATGCAACACCCTGGAAAGAGAAGACAGGGCTCAGGGAAGGGCAAGCCTTACGGTAAAGACAAGAAGACAGGAAGTCTTCGGTATTTCTGAACCTTGTATGCTAGATCACGCCATCTCAGGATTGCCAACTACCACACAGTTAGACTCCCCATAGCACCTGCTCTGCAGCTGTCTCACTGCATATTGCATCCTGAGATATGGCTACATACTGCCTTTCAGCCAAGACAGGCCTCCGTTAAGTCGAGAACCCCAATGATTGAACTACCCGCCATTTAACCCAAAGCATTAGCATTCCTAGAGGTGCTTCAGATGCTTTGGATCAAGCATGCCATAGAGCCGGTCAAGGATCATGGTACTCCCAGCTTTTACAACTTACTCTTCCTAGTCCCCAAGCAGGACAGAGGATGGTGTCCAGTTATAGACCTCTCGACGCTGAACACCTTCCTGGGAGGCTGGTCCTTTGGATGCAGTACTCCCACTTGGTGGCAGCAGCCTTGAGGCCCAGGAATTAGACAATGTCCCTGGACCTCAAGAATGCATTTTTCCACATGCCAATCATAAAGACTTCATGGAAGTATCTCGGTTCACATTTCAGGCCAAATCTACCAGTTCAATGGGTTTCTGTTCACCATTGCTACAGCACTGCTGGTGTTGCAAAGGTTCGTGCAGACAGTTGTTGCTAACCTTCACTAGCCAGTTGTTTGTATTCATGTGTATCTGTACCATTGGCTTATCCAAGGGCTTCAGTTACTGGATGAACAGCATCACACACTGACTGTTCTGGAATTTTGCCAATGTTTGGGCCTGATAGTGAACCTAATCCAGTCCAGTCTTTGGCAAGAGTAGACTTTTGTCCTTCTCAGCATCCAGTTCATGCTGGTTGCCTACATCTGTTGCCCATCAGAAGACAGGTGGGAGAGACTTAAGTCTCTACTCAGAGCCTTTCACACTAGCAAGATCCACTCAGAGCAACAATAGCTCACCCTGCTGGGCTTCCGGTCCTTGATGGACTCCCAGGTCCCACTCCATTACATCCTTCATTACCCCTTGCAGCACACTCTGCAGGATAGATGCTCAAGACACCAGGGCTATCAAGCCCCCCTGCCAATTCTCAATGAGGATCAGCTGTACTTTCTGTGGTGGACTGTAAGGAATGTCATGAAGGGGCAAATGCTGATGCCAGGCCCCATTCACCATTAACACAGACTTTCTCAGTCTGTGTGGGGAGCCCATGTGCAGAGCCGGATGGTGTTGGGGCTTGGCGTGCATCCTTCACATCTCACCACATAAACTGGTTGCAATTGGAGGCAATAAGCTTGGTGCTCTTCCACTTCCAAGACCTGATGGAGCACAAACATGTCCTCATGATGTGCGAGAACAGGACCATGGTGGCCTTCCTCAACAGGCAAGGCCGGATGCAATTTAAGAAGCTGAGTTAGGGGCTCATCACAGGATTGTGCTCTGAATACAAGGTCTGCATGCATGTGAGGCACATTCTGAGACATCAAAATGCAGCCATTAGAGGGAGTGGTCGCTCCACCCAAAGGTCATTTAAACATGTGGGCTGCCAGATGGAGAGCTCCACAGATTGTGAGAATGCAAAACTTGGTTTTCATCTCACCTGCAACCGTGGTCAAGTGTGTTCCATAGGAACCCACAAGTGCTGAACCTCCACATTTGGCGGTTATCTCACAGTGCATCCATGAATGGGGCTTCTTAGGATAGGTCTGTGGGATAATTTCCAGAGGGGGGCTTCAATCTTCTTGTCTGTTTACTCTGCTGGATGGAATATTTTTTCCAACTGTGCACTAGTATTGGAATCCACCCTTGGTCTCCACACATTGCAGACCTCACCAACTTCCTGTTGTTTCAGTAGGAAGTTTTGGGCAAGAGCTCGAGTACAGTGGAGGGTTTCCAATTAGCCATCTCCCCAAGCCATGCCAACGTTTTGCAAGTTTGCAACGAGAGTGATCCTTATCTCTCTGCCCTCATTGCGTCCTTCTACACTGACAGACCAAAGATGAGACGTTAGTGGGACCCATAGCTGGCTTTAGTCATGCAGGAAAAGTGGCCATTTGAGTGCCTTGAGGACCCCTGGCAGGTGGACCTCAGATACTGGACGTGGAAACTTGTTTTCTAGTAACACTCGCTTCGGGAGTTGGGAGAAGTGAGATCCATGCTCTGGCTTATGACCAACTCCAATGGTCACCTGACCACTCCCAGGTGACTCTGAGGCCTCATCTGGGCTTCCTTGGAAAGAACCAACTGCTTCAAGATCTGGCTACAGCTGAGGTTCTGATACTCGTTCCTTAGGCCTTTTAGATTTAATCAGAGCAGCCACCATGCTCCAGTTTATGGCGCTCTTGTCATTTAGATGCAATGCAGGCCTGTAGATTGACTCATTTCTTAGTAGGTTTTGAAGGGCTTCCTGCCAAGTTGACCTAGTCTCGAACAGCAGCAGGCAGTTTGTCCCAGCCTGATGCTGGTTTGACACTGCAGTCCACAGCCCTAAAGAACCATTTATGCCCCCCTCCCCACCAGTTTTGTGACTTGGTCCTGGAAGAACTCCAGATCTGGTCGAGCTAAAACTGATAGCATGTACCCATGAGGCAGACAGGGATCAGTGCCATTCCATGCGGGTCAATAAGGAGGGTTTCCAGTTTTGGTCGGTTTCTGCTGTTGGCAGCCTAATATCAATATTGACAGCTATATTTACCTCTCGGCCACCAGAGAAGCCCAACTGATGGACCCCGCTTCCTCTTATAGCTGATGTCAACTGACCAATATCCAAAAGAGAAAGGATGATAAGGGGAGCATGTACACCAGGAGTCACCACCAGTTCCATCGGAACCAAGAGATGGTGCCGTCAGGTTTTCAGGAATCAGCTGAGTGAACTCAACTTGATTTTATGGACGTTCAACCCAGACACAGAGGTCCAGGCAAATGTTGATTGACAAGAAAGTAAACTAACTAATATTGATATTACTCCAAATATCTCGTATTCATGCTACAGGCGCATCCAATGAGCCAGAGACAAAATGGTATTATTTTTATATATGTTTATTAGGGACTCTTGAACAAGTTAAATGAAGTAGAGGTGTTCATCATTCCGTAAATTCCTAGATTTGTGCTGTAGTAGCATTCAATTAGACTTTGAATTCATACACAGAGATTTGCTTTTGAAGCAAATATTCTTTTCTTTTTTTTTCTTTCTTGCTTCTTTGCAGCCAATTTTGTCCTGGGGGATTTCACGGACACCATACCACAGAGAAATCCTAAATTTGAACTTATTGATATGATAGTGACATGAAGCACCTGGTTTCTACAATAGTCCTCTTGTTGAAAATTATGCGAATTAGGACCATTTGAATTTGCAAATGTTTTATACTTTCAGTTGGAGGCACCATTCCAACTTTAAGTCACAGGTTTGTGCCATAGGGGCATCCAATGGAATACCACCGGGAGTTGTAGAAGTTTAATTTATGCAAATCAGGGACGCTTGAAAAGTTTAAATGTTGGATATATTCAAAACTCTTAACGGTGGAGGTGTCATTCAAACTTTGATTTATAGGTTTATGCTCTTGGCAATGGACTGCAAACAAAAGTTAGTTGCTAATTAGGGACATTTGAACAACTTGAATGACAGAGAGGTGTCTGCCATTTCCTAAATACTTAGGTTTGTGCTAAACAGCAGATCCAATTAAGAAAGAACGCAGATAGATTTGTTTTGCAAGTAAATCTTCTTTTCCTAGTTTTTTATTGATTTTGTGTCCCTGGAGAACAAAAATTTTTCTTCCCAATACGAAATTTTGAATGTTGTCATCTTGGTGTCCATGTGTTTATTTGTGTACGTGCTTGTGACACGTATCACTGAGAACGCCAGTCATATGTCCATGTGCATAGATCATTTAAAAATAGATTTTTTCACAAAATGTTGTGTCTGTGTGAACCAGCTACAATGGACGTAAAATTTAATGCATACATCATGGATGAATGCGTCTCATTGCAAACGCGTTCATGCATTTGCTGGCGTACTATTCAACTCACAGATGCCCGATTGCCAAAAAATTCAAAATGTGCACACCTATTTGTCATTTCTTTGTCCTCCCACTCCTTGTCGGCTGCTATCCCTGCCACGTACTTGCCGTGCCATGGTCCACTGGTCTTTGTCCGCCACTTGTCCCCACGTTACATTTTGCCCTCATTCACACGGGCATGCCATCGATTCTATGAACAAAAACTCTCCTGTTGACAAAAGTCAAGAAACGACTGGACCGTGTAGAAAATATCAGGGGTCATGGAGAAGACAGAACTGCTATTCTCGTCACAGTCTGTTACGATTCGCTTCCCGAGGAGTCGACCGCAACCTCCGTCAACAGTCCACCAAGTAAGAAGTGGGAGGAGAGAGGAAAGGCTACGAGTAATCAGCCGATAGCGATTGCTTTAAACTGGATATTTGAGGATTTGCATTAATCTGAACCCAAACTTGCAGTAATAGGCCGATGCAATAAAATTTAAAATTACGGAGCAGAATCAGTCCGTTTTTCGATCTCTACAAGAAAACCTGATTTGTCCGGTTTGCAATGTTTATGTGCGGTCGTCTGTCATTTGTCCCATCCTGACAGATGTTTACCTTGGCAATTTCACAAATAAAGGTTAAGCACGCAAACTTTCGGTTTAGCCCAGTGTGAGTGATTGTAAGCTAAATTTGTGGGAGATTAAATCAACAGATGCAGCGCAAGTGAAATGTTCGGAATTAATGAAGTACAAACTTTCGACGTGTTGATGAGAAAAATTGCTAGGCTTGACGAAAGGCCACGGAAAAGAGAAAATATAGTATTGAAAACTTTGGTGTCGATCTGTTAATGCTGATGGCAGTGAGTGTATGGAGGGCACGTGAACTGATTGCAGTGTTATTGCCCGATAGTCTTCAATATATGCTGCACCCGGTTTTACTCGGCATGGATTATGTTTATTTATTTATAATTTAGCAAGTTTTCACTGAATACAGTTACCAGAAATATGATGATTACTCATAGATTTTATGCATCTCCATCACGTATTGATGATCTGTAAGGTCTTCTCATTTTTGTGACTGAGAAAGATACAAAAAGAAAGAAAAAAACATATCAGCGACGTGACTGCAGAATAAGCTGAAGCTTAGTTGAACAGACAACTGATTATATATGACAGGGCCCCAGGTTCATTAGGTCTCAATCAGTCACTGTTATTATTTATCCGTGCTAATTCCAATGATCATAGTTTTGTATCATATCAGGGAGGATGAGAGACAAGTAAAAAAATTGTATCTCAATATAGTGACCAGTTTATTAAAATCACATAATTGCCAATGTCTGCATGTTAACTGATCTGCCAGCAGACAGATTCATCAACTGTTATGGTATTATTTCGTTGCAAACTTTTCAGCCTCTGCATGACAGAGTGGGTTTTTAAAAATTCTTTTGATAGATCGTTGTTTGCAATTAAGTGTCTCCATTTTGCCCGATATGAAGTATAAGTGGATCTTTCTTGATGGGAAGGTTCAATGAAACTCAAGACAATTGTCCTTCTCCAAGAAAAGCGTGACGTAAAGAATATGTTTTAAATACTAATTTACAAGAAATTTGTTTGACTGTAAAGTAATTATTTGTGAGCATTAACTTTGTCACATTGAATAAAAGCTAGTCACTCGCGTGGGAGTAAAATAGGTCGGCCCAGTTTTACAACCAGTTGGCATTTATTCCTTTAAGCTTTCTCTGAAGAGGAAAACAATGTCGCACTTTTCTTTGGGTATATTCACCTGAACATGAGGTTCGTTTAATGATGCTTGACCCAGTCATTCAAGGGTCCGCCTTTTTAGTCTTGCATTGTTGAAATGGTATTGAGTTGAGTAAAGATTTTTGTTTAATTTGTGATACACATGTGGCTCAAAAATGTTAATTTGTTTTACATTTTAAAGTAAAATGTTCACCAAAGGTTTCATATTTTCTATAGAGTGACAATCAGACGCTCAGTTGAGATTCTTACCAGCGCATGTCAGTCGTGAAGGGAATTGTATCAGTGATTAGGGTCTACCACCCAGTCAAAGGGATTTGTGTCACAGGTGAGGGCGGGCGTGTCACATGAGAAAAGGATTAGTGTCAGTGCAGTGGTCTGCAAAATGGAAAGCACACACACAGCAAAATGAATGAGACATCAGACATATACAATTTCAACGAAAATAACACTTATCAATAGTATTGGCACTTACCAATAAGCATTGGTAACGCTCCTATCAATGAAAGAGACACGTTTGATGACAATAACACTCATCAATGATCACATAACTTGGAAATGAATATTAACACTTCTTGACGATAACTCCCATCAATGCCATTTACCTTAAGCTATGATCATAACATCAATAGAATCAATCCTTATCAGTGATATTAATATCAACTAATTATATCAACACTTATCAATGATATTGATACTTATTTAATAACCAAGAGTTCTGCAAATTATTTCATTTTTTGACAATTCTCCCATGCAGCATAAAATGTCACCAAGTACAGTTTTGCGTCCCAATGTGAACTTTAGGTTCTTGCCATTTTGCGGTCACACAGAGGGTTACGCTTGAACTACCTCACCAATGATATCATTGAGGGAAAATGTTGAACATTGATTCTGCAGTCTGATGGGTAGAGTTCCCCATATCTGCATAATTTTCAAAACTGTCACTAGCGGTTGCTCTGACATGACCCGGGTGACAAGACCCCACACTGTTCAAAGACTGCAGCTTAGCTCTGGACAAAATATGACACATGCAAATTAATTTCCCGCCACAAAGCACAGGGCTTATGCCTGTCAATCATGGAGGACACGCGGGCATATCACTGCCACGGCCAGATACCCCTTTCTCACAAAATTAGAGTCTTTTAGAGAAATGTAAGTTTACAAATACCAAAGTGAGACGCATTTAGTGTTTCCTAAATTGAGGACGAGAATAAATTTCCATCTGACGGCACTAAGTATGCTTTATCTCCAGAATATTAGTAATATTCCCCTTCTCCGCTCAGGCAGCGACCCGCATCTTGCCAGGCGAGACTGTGGTCACTGAGACAACCAATTATGCAGTTGTGGCGAAAAATTAATAATCATGCCTCGTATTGGTGGTATATGAAAAAAACTTTGGATGTGAAGTCTTAATTGCTCATCTAGTTAATAGTTTTTAACCCATCATTCAAGTTGGAATGACACCACTACCTAGAATAATTTTGAAGTGCTTGAAAAAGAGTAAAGCTAAAACTGGAAAAGAAGCTTTGCTTCACAGCAAATCTGTCTGTGGGCGTGCGAGGGAAAGTTGGGGGTTTTTTTGTACATTCAAACTGAAATTGGCAATCTACCTGAGAGAAAACATTAAATTTAAGAGAAAAAAATTACTGTAGCAAAATAAGGCTCTTGGCATGAAAAAAAATCTGCAGGTAAGGAAATACCAGGGAGAAAGAAAGAATTCTTGATAAAACAGAATGTCCAGTGTCATCTAACAAACAAGAACACTTTTTATTGCGACTTTAAATCTTTTATGGGTCCCTTTTGACACTGCAGCATGGCCTGATGAAAAATGGTCACCGTATGGAAGCACAAAGGTATCATGTCTGATATGAGTAAAGATAGAAAATTCTAGTGGTGTACATATACACATATAATTGATTGGCACCTCTACCTATTATAGTTTTGAACATATACAATATCAAAATTTTCAAGTCTTAATTTGCATAATTTTCAAAACTGTCACCCCTTGTTACAAAAAGACCAGGCTTAATGTATGGAGATATAATCATTCAAAGTTTAGTTTCTACCTCCAACAGTCTTTTAAATGAAATGCCAGACAAATTTGCTCGAAACGAAAGAAAAAACTTTCTTGTCACTGCAGCGAGGAGGGGCCATTTGGGAGAAGAAAATGCTGTTATATGTATTAATTCTAACTTCATTGTTCTTTGCAAATATACAGGAATGTGGTATGATAAGTGTTATCAATGATAGGAGTTGTTATCATTGTATAGTGTTACATTATTTATAAGTATTGATATCATTAACAAAAGTCACTATCACCGATAACGGTTAATATTACCATCCTGTGTAAATACAGCCCTGGTTATCATTATTAAAGTGTGTGTGTCAGCACACACTTTTCTGTTTTTCTAGGAATTCTTTATTTCTTTCTTTCTTTCTTCTTTCTTTCTTTCTTTCTTTGTTTCTTTCTTTACAGGCAAATTTGTCCGACATTTCATTTGAGAAGTATAACACGTAGAAACTCCAAACTTGGCACAATTATACTTCTATAGATAAAGTCTGGTCTTTTTATAATGAGAGGTCATGCTTTTCAAAATTAATCAAATGAGGGCTAATTAAAGTTTTAAATCTTCAATATGTTATATAGCTGTGGAGCTGGCTCTGCTATGTGTCTGCCACCCCACCAAACACACATGACCAATGACAGTGAATGATTGGTATCAAACACACATGACCAGTGACAGTGAATGATTGGTATCAAATGGCCAGCGTATTCCAAAGTCCCGGCAAGTGGACCAACATCAAAATAAACCCTACCCTTTCCTCCTGAAGTTTATGTGTATTTTATTACCCCCAAATAGATTTCACTCATAATCCACATCCTTTATCAACATGTAAGACCTGTGGGACATTTTTACAGGGGTGTCACGTCTTAATTAAACTGCAAACAAGCCATAATCCTGGTATATATTTTACAAGATGTGACATCAAAATGACCCTTTGAAAATGCGGCATGCCTTGACTCATTCAGGACAGAAGTCTTCATTTACTGTCAGTAAAATTTGTATCAAAGGGATATACTGAGTATTCTTATCTTTTAAATTAGCAGGGTGATTAGGGGGTTCTGATTTAAAATTTCTGACAATCATAATAGAATATAATATCTGCTCATGATTTGTGATATTCTGACCTTTTTTATTGTTTCACACATTGTATTAGCAATGCAAATTTGAAAGAATTAGCAAAGAGCATATCCTTTGGGTTTATCACTGAATGAGTTAATTTTGTCATATAAACATTGGCTGCATTGATTGAATGGCTATGTCTGTTTGGTAATTTAATTATAAGTTCATGTTTTCTTTTTGGACACCAGTCAGTTCAGTGGCTCTTAAAGAAAACATCTTGGGCTACTTTATTTATATACAATTACACAGTCCAGGAAATGCTCAAGATCCCTGCTCATGCATTCTATTATTAAAGCGTGTGTGTGTCAACACAAACTTTTCTTTCTTTCTTTCTTTCTTTCTTTCTTTCTTTCTTTCTTTCTTTCTTTCTTTCTTTCTTTCTTTCTTTCTTTCTTTCTTTCTTTCTTCCTGTCTGTCTGTCTGTCTTTCTTTCTTTATTTCTTTCTTTCTGACTGAATTTGAAATTTTCATTCTTGAATATCTTCAACAGTATAATAGAGATGTCATTCCAACTTCTACTAGGAGGTTGTTGACCATTGGCATCTAATCACCTAATGAATTAAAAACAAAAGTTGCAGCAATTTAATTATGTAAAAAAGCACCGTTAGAAATATTAAATCTTGAATAACTTCAAAGCTATAATAGATAGAGATGCCATTCCAACTTCTACTCCTGTTTTATTGAATAGTTGTACATTGCCATACCAATATGCTTTGGAGACACACACACTGATTTGCTATGCAGCAAATCATCTTTCCTAGTTGTTTATTGGGTTGGTATGGGAGCATGAGCTTTGGTATTTCAGTGCAAGGTGGCGCAAAATGAGGCTAAAATCAACACATGGGGTGTTTTTTCTTGTATAACCAAATAAGATGTGGGCAGCCACAAGTTCCTAATTATAAATTCGTAAGTATCACCCTCAAAATGGTTACTAGACATCCAGTTCCTCTACAACCAATCAGAGAACAGTATTCTCACACACACCCTAATTATAAATTTATAAATATCAACCTGAAGATGTATTTCCACAAGGTTGATATTTGTGAATTTATAATTTGGGGGTCTCTGAGAATACTGTTCTCTGATTGGCCGTACAAGAACTGAATGCCCACTAACCATGGATGATAGGATTATGAGCATTGCTCTCTTTTGTCTAAATTTAAAATTATTGGACGATATCTTGGTGAGGCTGGCTACCCTGGGACTGAGGATCTGCATCCCATAACCTAGGCCTATTTACACCGAATGGAAATATGAAGGTTATCACATGGTTGTATCTGTATCACCGCTGTATCAGCCCCTCACATGACGATACGGGAGCTCGGGGGCTGATACAGTGGGTGATACAGCTACAACCATGTGATAACCTGTAAATATCATTAATAAGTGTTAATATCAGTGATAGTTGTTAGTATCATTGACAGGTGGTATAAGAAAGAGAGACGGAGAGAGATAATTGATGTCCCAAAAGTTTATTTCCTTGCGATGACAACAAGAACAATTTCGTATCTCTCCCGTCAAACATATAATGTGTCTGTGTGTGCGAAAATAGTTATACCTGGAAAAGAAGATTTGCTTCAAAACAAATCTGTCTGTGTTACTTCAAAAGTTGTAAGTATTAAATGCTATAACTTTTGTCCTTTGGTACTTTACATTCCATTAAGCTTATGGCTCGATGAAAATTTCAAAGTCCAAATGACCTTGACCTTTGACCTTTAGAGGTCAAATGTAAATTGCAAGAAATGTACAATGTTAAAATACCCACCATTTCAGCCCAACAATAACCAAATCAAATGAAAATTGACCAGGTTATGGCAAGACGAAAATTTCAAAAGGCCAAATGACCTTGACCTTTTGCGCTTAGAGATCACGTGTAAATTACAAAAATATGCTGTGTTACAATTGCTACTATTTGAGCTTAACATGATCAAAATTGGATAAAAATTGACCGAATTATGGCTGGATGAAAGTTTCAAAGGTACAAATGACCATGATCTTTGACTTTTAGAAGTTACATGTGCAGTGTTACAATAGCTACAATTTGAGCCCAACATGACCAAAATTGGATAAAGATTGACCAAGGTATAGTTAGAAGAAGGCCACCATCGAAAGTGGCCTTTGACCCTGAAAAGGCCTTTGACCTTGAAATGACCTTTACCTGAAGTGAACCTGGACCTTTAAAATGACATTTTACCTACAATTGACCTTTGATTTTGAAATGACCTTTGAATTTGACAAAACCTTGAAATTTGAGATGACCTTTGCCTTGCTATAAACGAACTCCTAGCCCTCATTTGCATAGTTTTGAAAAGCGTGACCTCTCATTATAAAAAAGCAAGACTTCATTTATAGAAGTATAATTGTGCCAAGTTTGGAGTTTCTACATATAATACTTTTCAAATGAAATGTCGGACACATTTGCCTGGAAAGAAAGAAAGAAAGAAAGAAAGAAAGAAAGAAAGAAAGAAAGAAAGAAACTAGAAAAGATGATTTGCTGCATAGCAAATCAGTGTGTGTGTCTTCAAAGCATATTGGTATGGCAATGTACAACTATTCCATAACACGGGAGTAGAAGTTGGAATGGCATCTCTATCTATTACAGCTTTGAAGTTATTCAAGATTTAAAATTTCTAATGGTGCTATTTAGCATAATTCAAATTGCTACAACTTTTGTTTTAGATTCATTACATGCGCAATGGTCAGTAACCCCCTAATAGAAGTTAAACTGACATGAACATGAACCAAATCGGATGAAAATTTACCAAGTTATGGCAAGATGAAACATTCAAAGGGCCAAAAGACTTTGACCTTTGCCCTTTCGAGGTCACGTGTTCTTATAAAAATGTGCAGTGTTGCAATACCTACAATTTGAGTCTAACATGATTAGATTTAGATGGAAAATGGCCAAGTTGTGACTGGATGAAACTTTCAAAGGTTCAAATGACCTTGACCTTTGACCTTTAGAGGTCACACATAAGTTTTAAAATATGCAGGGTTACAATAGCTACAATTTGAGCCCAACATGATCAAAATTGGAAAAAAATTGACCAAGTTATGGCTAGAAGAAGGCCACCAAGGAAAGTGGCCTTTAACCTTGAAATGACCTTTGACCTTGAGATGACCTCTACCTGAACTGAGCCTTGACCTCAAAAATAACATATTGGCTTAAAATTGACCTTTGACCTTGACATGACCTTTTACCTTGACATGACCTTGACATTTGAGATGACCTTTACCTTGCTATGATCGAACTCCTATACACTCGGGACCACATCCACTATAGTATATAAGATATTGAAGATTTAAAACTTTAATTAGCCCTCATTTGCATAATTTTCAAAAGCATGACCTCTCATTATAAAAAGGCCAGACTTTATCCATAGAAGTATAATTATGCCAAATTTGGAGTTTCTACATGTAATACTTTTCAAATGAAATGTCGGACAAATTTGCCAGTAAAGAAAGAAAGAGAGAAAGAAAGAAAGAAAGAAAGAAAGAAAGAAGAAAGAAAGAAAGAAACTAGGAAAGATGATTTGCTGCATAGCAAATCAGTGTGTGTGTCTTCAAGCGCATAAGTATGGCAATGTACAACTATTCCATAACACAGGAGTGGAAGTTGGAATGGCATCTCTATCTATTATAGCTTTGAAGTTATTCAAGATTTAAAATTTCAAATGCCCCTAATTTGCATAATTTTAAACATCTTCATTTCTGTGTATAAAATGGCCAAACTCCTTGTATGGACGTACAATCATGCCAAGTTTGGAGTTTCTATGTATAGTAGTGTCCGAGAAAAGTGTCGGACAAATTTGCTGGTAAAGAAAAAAGAAAGAAAGAAAGAAAGAAAGAAACTGGAAAAGAAGATTTTTTTTAATCTGTCTGTGTGCCTTCAAAGGCTGTAAATATTATATGCTACAACTTTTGTCCTTTGGTACTTCACATTCCATTAAGCTTATGGCTGCATGCAAATTTCAAAGTCCAAATGACCTTGACCATTGACCTTTACAGGTCATATGTAAATTGCACAGTGTTACAATACCCACAATTTGAGCCGGACATGAACCAAATCGGAGTAAAATTGACCAAGTTATGGCAAGATGAAACTTTCAAAGGGTCAAGTGACCTTGACCTTTGCCTTTTTGAGGTTACATGCTCTTATAAAAATGTCCAGTGTAGCAATACCTACAATTTGAGTCTAACATGATGAAAACTGGATGGAGATTGGCCACGTTATGATTGGATGAAACTTTCAAAGGTCCAAATGACCTTGACCTTTGAACCTTAGAGGTCACATGTACTTTAAAAAATGTGCAAGGTTACAATAGCTACAATTTGAGCTCAACATGATGAAAATTGGATAAAAATTGACCAAGTTATGGCCAGAAGAAAGCCTGCACCGAAAGTGGCCTTTGACCTTGAAATGACCTTTGACCTTCAGATGACCTCTACCTGAAGTGAACCTTGACCTCAAAAATGACATTTTGGCTTAAAATTGACCTTTGACCTTGAAATGACCTTTGACCTTGACATGACCTTGACCTTTGAGATGACCTTTACCTTGCTATGATCGAACTCCTATACACTCGGAACCACATCTACTATAGTATATAAGATATTGAAGATTTAAAACTTTAATTAGCCCTCATTTGCATAATTTTGAAAAGCTTGACCTCTCATTATAAAAAGGCCAGACTTTATCCATAGAAGTATAATTGTGCCAAGTTTGGAGTTTCTACATACAATACTTTTCAAATGAAATGTCGGACAAATTTGCCGGTAAAGAAAGAAAGAAAGAAAGAAAGAAAGAAAGAAAGAAAGAAAGAAACTAGAAAGGAAGATTTGCTTTAAAGCAAATCTGTCTGTGTGCCTTCAAAAGCTGTAAATATTAAATGGTACAACTTTTGTGCTTAGGTACTTCACGTTGCATTAAGCTTATGGCTGGATGATATTTCCAAGTTAAAAAAACCTTGACCTTTTACCTTTAACCTTTATAGGTCACACGTAAATTGCAAAATGTATAGTGTAAAAATACCCACGATTTAAGTCCAACATGATTAGAATTGGATGGAAATTTGCCGAGTTATGGCTGGGTGAAACTTTCAAAGGTTCAGATGACATCGACCTTTGACCTTTTGGGGTTACATGTAATTTTCAAAATGTGCAGTGTTGCAATAGCTACAGTTTGAACCAAACATGATCAAAATTGGATAAAAATTGACCAAGTTATGGCTAGAAAAAAGCCGCCATTGAAAGTGGCCTTTGACCTTGAGATGACCTCTACCTGAAGTGAACCTTCACCTCAATAATGACACCTTGGTCTAAAACTGACCTTTGACCTTGACATGACCTTGACATTTGAGATGGCCTTTACCTTGCTATGATCAAACTCCTATACACTGGAAACCACATCTACTATAGTATATAAAATATTGATCATTTAAAACTTTAATTAGCCTTCCTTTGCATAATTTTGAAAAGCATGACCTCTCATTACAAAAAGGCCAGACTTCATATATAGAAGTATAATTTTGCCAAGTTTGGAGTTTCTATGTGTAATACTTTTTAAATAAAATGTCGGACAAACTTGTCTGGAAAGAAAGAAAGAAAGAAAGAAAGAAAGAAAGAAAGAAAGAAAGAAAGAAAAACAATATGTCTGCGTTGGCACACAGACATTAAGAAAGTAAGAAAGTGAGAAAGAAAGAAAGAAAGAAAGAAAGAATTCCTAGAAAAACAATATGTCTGTTGGCACACATCCATAAAAAAGAAAAAAGGGAGAGAAAGAAAGACAACATTTTTGACAGTATGTAATGATATATAAACTACCACAGACTGTGTCATCATTCTTTTCCATTTCATTCTCATGAACCAAGTAGTCTTCTAAGCATGATACAACTTGTAGACGTCAGTCTATTCATACTTGTGCATGCTTTGTTTACATTGAACACTGACCTGGCTACCCGTGGCTTGTACGATATCCTAGCCTTGCAACCTCACTGCAAGGAAAACTACAGCTTCCTGTGGCTTTCAGTTGAATCTGTTATGTCTTACCCAATTAATTAATTATGTGTTGTTCCAATGTTCTACGTTACATCTTGTCTGTCTTGTGTAAACATGACAAAAGCAGTCACACACGGCATTCTGTCTGCTACTCAGGGGCACACATACAGACAAGCATGCTGCCCGTAGCCTGATATCAAACCCAGGCTCTCTTATCTGGGCTAAAAGTATCAATTACCAAAGCAGACCCCAGAATCTGGACTGATGCCATCTTTGAAGCCTTTGGTACTTCACATTCCATTACGCTTATGGCTAGTTTTAACAAAAAGGCCTGAATGAGCTTGACCTTTTATCTTTAGGCATTGCATGTAAATTACAAAAATATGCAGTGTTGCAATACCTACAGGTTGGGTCCAACATGGTTAAAATTGGTTGAAAATTGACTGAGTTATGGCTAGATGAAAATTTCAAATGTGAAAATGACATTGACCTTTGACCTTTAGAGGTCACATGTAAATTACAAAAATGTGCAGTCTAACCAACATATTAATCGAAGTTGGATTTATTACCTGTACCTATAATATTTTTGGAGATATTCAAGATTTAAATTTTCAAATGGCCCTAATTTGCATAATTTTCAAAACCGTTGAACCTCTTTACAAAAAGACCAGGCTTCATGTATGGAAGTATAATCATGCCAAGTTTGGAGTTTCTTTGTAAAATACTTTTCAAATGAAATGTCGGACAAATTTGCCTGTAAAGAAAGAAAGAAAGAAAGAAAGAAAGAAAGAAAGAAAGAAAGAAAGAAAGAAAGAAAGAAAGAAAGAAAGAAAGAAAGAAAGAAAGAAGAAAGAAAGAAATAAAGAATTCCTAGAAAAACAGTATGTCTGTGTTGGCACACAGACATAATAAAGAATTCCTAGAAAAACAGAAAAGTGTGTGCTGACACACACACTTTAATAAAGAATTCCTAGAAAAACAGAAAAGTGTGCGTTGACACACACACTTTAATAAAGAAAGAAAGAAAGAAAGAAAGAAAGAAAGAAAGAATTCCTAGAAAAACAATATGCCTGTGTTGGCACACAGACATAAATACACACACACGACTGTATGTACATGTGTATGTATATATGTATGTATATGTATGTGTGGGTGTCACACGCAGAAATACAGACAGAAAGACAGACAGACACTAGAAAAGATGATTTGCTGCATAGCAAATCAGTGTGTGTGTCTTCAAAGCATATTAGTATGGCAATGTACAACTATTCCATAACACAGGACTAGAAGTTGGAATGGCATCTCTTTCTTTTATAGCTTTGAAGTAATTCAAGATTTAAAATTTCAAATGCCCCTAATTTGCATAATTTTAAACATCTGCATTTCTGTGTATTAAACGGCCAAACTCCTTATATGGAGGTACAATCATGCCAAGTTTGCAGTTTCTATGTATAATAGTGTCTGAGAAAAGTGTCGGACAAATTTGCTGGTAAAGAAGAAAGAAAGAAAGAAAGAAACTGGCAAAGAAGATTTTTTTTAATCTGTCTGTGTGCCTTCAAAGGTTGTAAATATTATATGCTACAACTTTTGTCCTTTGGTACTTCACATTCCATTAAGCTTATGGCTGCATGCAAATTTCAAAGTCCAAATGACCTTGACCTGTGACCTTTACAGGTCACATGTAAATTGCACAGTGTTACAATACCCACAATTTGAGCCGGACAGGAACCAAATCGGAGTAAAATTGATCAAGTTATGGCATGATGAAACTTTCAAAGGGCCAAATGACATTGACCTTTGCCTTTTTGAGGTTACATGTTCTTATAAAAATGTCCAGTGTAGCAATACCTACAATTTGAGTCCAACATAATTAGAACTGGATGGAGATTGGCCACGTTATGATTGGATGAAACTTTCAAAGGTCCAAATGACCTTGACCTTTGAACTTTAGAGGTCACATGTAAATCTATAAAATGTGCAAGGTTACAATAGCTACAATTTGAGCCCAACATGATCAAAATTGTATAAAAATTGAACAAGTTATGGCCAGAAGAAAGCCAGCACCGAAAGTGGCCTTTGACCTTGAAATGACCTTTGACCTTCGGATGACCTCTACCTGAAGTGAACCTTGACCTCAAAAATGACATTTTGGCTTAAAATTGACCTTTGACCTTGACATGACCTGTGACCTTGACATGACCTTGACATTTGAGATGACCTTTACCTTGCTATGATCGAACACCTATACACTCGGAACCACATCTACCATAGTATATGAGATATTGAAGATTTAAAACTTTAATTAGCCCTCATTTGCATAATTTTGAAAAGCTTGACCTCTCATTATAAAAAGGCCAGACTTTATCCATAGAAGTATAATTGTGCCAAGTTTCGAGTTTCTACATATAATACTTTTCAAATGAAATGTCGGACAAATTTGCCGGTAAAGAAAGAAAGAAAGAAAGAAAGAAAGAAAGAAAGAAAGAAAGAAAGAAAGAAAGAAGAAAGAAAGAAAGAAAGAAATAAATAATTCCTAGAAAAACAGAAAAGTGTGTGCTGACACACACACTTTAATAATGATAAACCTCGGAGTGCTAGGTATGTTTCAGATTTTGATACCAAATTCAGCTGCATTTTCAGCAGTTATACAAAATTGTTAGGTAAGCCTCAAATAACTGCTGTTTTAGTTATTGTATTGATTTATACTTCAAAGTCTTAGTGTAATAAGTGGCAGTCTCTAACATAGAATGGCAAACCCAACTTTTTTTTAATGAGAGGATACTCAACAAGTTCGTGTCATGCCAATGTACTGTGGACATGTTAAGGGTATTGAAAATATCTCGAGATGCTTTGCCAGCAGATGAAAGCACGAAAGCCAAGATGTTAAGATTTTGGCTTGTGTGTGTAATATTGTCATACAGATGTAAACACCAACAGAGGTCGCAATCACGACGAGCACATCAGCCCGGAGACGAGAGAAAAAGGCCACCAATCAGTGTAGTGACCAATAACAGTCCCTCGGACCAGCTCGTTTTTCTGCAAAATGGACGGTAGCCGGAGCCAATATTCAGCGGCTAGCCTGATTTGTTTCGTAGGTCAACTTCGCGTGTATATTTCAGGGTCTAGTTATTTGCATTTTTCTCTTCAGGAATGTGATGTACCAGGCGGAACTATTTAATCCAGAGGTAATGCGCTTGTTCCAGGGATGACACATTCGTTTTTTAAGAAGCTTGGTCCTTCATGTGAAATATCCATCACGACACCTTCTTTAATTGAAGTTTTTATTTGAGGTTAGTTTTACATCTACAGTGGCGGATAATGTATTAACTGCAGTAAGTGATTACTGAGTCTCAATTCTTTCTTTTTTACTAGGTGGATTTATGTTGTATTTAGAGATTATCCTATGACTAGTGTCCTACCCCTGTACAATTCCCCTTAGAGCCCTTATCCTCCGGAGACCGGAAGGGATTTTCTCACAAATATCTCTTGTGAACCCACTGATATAGTGTGGTGGGAGTCGTGAGAAACTCTTGCAATTGAGCCATTTCTTTGTCAGGAACACCCTGCAAGCCCTAGCTACCATCTGTCATTATCATAACCTCATAAACTTTCAAAATGTGCATCATAATCATCTTTATAAATAGTGGGGTCAAGACAGACCAAATTCATATGTAAATAAAGTGCCAATTCTTAGTGGCTGCTCTAACAAAACAAAAGTGGAGACTTACACAAGGTGTTTGACAAAGTAGCCCTTTATTGGTGACAACAAACATCAAGGGACACACAGTGTCAAATGTATCATGAACTCACATGGAACAAGGGCGTTCAGATGTCAGATGATCCTGTCCTAGTTATCAGTTCTTAAAGCTGGAGTCCGAAAGATTGAAGGGCATGGTCTCCATACCCCCAGGTCAAGGGGCAAAGCTTTCATTTCATCCTGGTGGTGGTTAAAGCAAATCCTATTTACCCTTACCATAATTTATTCCCAAGGGCCATGCCTTTGATACATTAAACAGGGGTAATATAATAGTTTCAAGAAGTGCCTTTTCACCTCTCTGTATGCTTGTGTCCAATGTGTTGACCTGTGGATCATGTTATTGGACCATTTGTTTCTGGCCAGGACAAGAGGCAGCTGCTTGTCGTGCACTTGTATATAAGGGCCTAGACTTTTTTTCATAGGAGGCAAATATTTCTTGAAAGAACTTATTGCATAGTCCATCATGTATGACCTTGTCTGGTACAACAAACAATGACAGTCAGCGTGACACTATGACCACAGTTATTATGAATGGGACAGCAGCTTGTCCCAACATATCTGTTGTACACTCAAGAGTCAGTCATTCTGATGTAAATTCACTACATTTTGCTGATGAGACAAGAAAAAACAGAATATATATGTATGTGCATATATATATATACATTTATATATATGTATACATATATATATGTGTGTGTGTGTGTGTGTGTGTGTGTGTGTGTGTGTGTGTGTGTGTGTGTGTGTGTGTGTATGATGAAATCCTGGTGTTATTACCACTATAGTTGCACCTAGAAGTTGTCTTTATTCGGAGAACATATAGTTACATTGAGAAGAAAATGCAAGCCTGGTCTTATAGATGACGTGATCTGAATCTTAATGCGGAATCTCTTCTCTCTGTCTCTCTTCACACACACACACACACACACACACACACACACACACACACACATACATACATACATACATACATATATATATATATATATACATATATATATATATATATATATATATATATATATATATATATATTAATATTGGCGATGTCTCTTGAGAAGGACTTAACTTAGATAAAAGTAAAACCAACTCTCATGGGTTGAAACTACTACATTTGTGCAAGTCTACTGGCCTCCGTATCCTAAGTGGCAGGTTTTTAGGAGATAGTCTTGGTTATTTCACGTGTTATAGTTATACGGGTGCACCCAGTGTAATAGACTATATGATGGCAGATCACAATCTACTGGGTGCCCTCAGTCACTTCCATGTCCATGACCCGACACCCTTTTCTATACATTGTGTGGTGTCAATTTGTATGCATGTGGGCAAATTTTAAGTTGTATCTTCTATTGTTGAAACCACACCGATAAAGAAATTTGTTTGGAGAAGCAATGATGACCACAATTTTAAGGCAGCCATGTTAACATGTGACCTGCAAACTGATATGCAGCACATATTTGAACATATAAACAGATCAGAATACACTGTTGATGCACTGACCTCTGATGTGAAAGACCTGTTGGTAAAGGCTGCAAAGGTTGCTGGGATAAAGTGTATTTATACTAAAAGCAGAAAGAAAAAGTCAAAAAGTAAGAGAAAGGAAAAGTGGTATGACTTTGACTGTAGAGAACTTTATAAAGATTTGAAAAGAATGTCAGTAAAACTAAGAATTTACGCTTTTAACATGAACCAGCTTCATGACTATAGGAACAAACATAAACAGTAGAAAAAATAAACTTTTGAACCACAAAAAATGTACATTTCAAGCCAAGCTGGTAAAACCACTGGACCCCACTTGAAGAAAGAGACCCAACTACATTTTGGAACCTGTGCGAAAAACTAACAAATGAAACTAAAACAAAAACAAATTCCATCGTCAATGCTGTTTAGATAAATCATTTCAAAAATAACTTTATAATCCAAATGCTCCACATGATGAACATCTGGATGACTTTATTCAAAACAATAAGGACAAAATTTTTAACGAGCTAAATTTCAAAATTACCCAAAAAGAAGTAAAAACGGCAATTACAGACATGAAGCGGGGTAGGGCACCAGGCTATGACAGTCTCTTCAATGAAATGTTTAGATCTGGTTGCGATATATTATCTCCACTTCTTGCTGAACTCTTTAATCGAATTCTCTGTGATGGCTCCTTTCCCAGTCTGTGGCGTCAAAACATTTTAACCCCTTTTCACAAGAAAGGCGATGCATACAATCCTGGAAATTACAGAGGAATAGGCCTTTCTAGTCACTTCAGTAAACTGTTTTGTAGTGTCCTACATAACAGATTGTATAATTTTTTTGATAGAAATAATGTGATCCCTCCTCATCAAATTGGCTTTAAAAAGAAATGCTGCACTACTGATCACATACTGACTCTCAAAACTTTAATTGACAAATACCTACAAACTTCTCATTGTTACCTTTATGCATGTTTCGTTGACTTCCGTCAAGCATTTGACTCTGTCTGGAAACAGGCAATTTTTTATAAGTTATTACTCAATGATGTGGGAGGTAATAAACTCAATATTATCAAAGACATGTATGTTGGTGTTAAGTATTCTACACAAACTGATGGTGAATGCACAACCCCGTATGGCTCTAACATTGGTGTCAAACAGGGCTGCGTTCTCAGTCCCTTATTGTTTAATCTATTCACTTCTGATCTACCTGACATATTTGATAACTCTTGTAAGCCAGTAGAACTCCATGACATCAAACTAAACTGCCTTATGTATGCCGATGATCTGGTGCTTCTGTCGGAATCTGCAACTGGTCTGCAGAATTCACTCAACAAATTGCTTGAATATAGTAATACGTGGAAGATTCGAATTAATTTTGACAAAACGAAAGTTATGATCTTTAACAAGGGGGATAAAATAACAAAAAATGAATCACTCTTGTATGATAATGATAGCAAAGAAGTAGAAATTCTCTCAAAAGTACTTTTACCTTGGAATTGAATTCTGCCGATCAGGCTCTTTTACATATGTCATTAGAAAATTAAAAGATCAAGCCACCAAGGCTCTTTTTAAACCTCGGCAATATCCCATTAATAATAATGTGAACCTAGCAGTGAAATTATTTAAAACGCTTATCGTACCAATTGCTACATATGGAAGTGAAGTCCGGAGTATGTTTCGCTTGAAAAATATGAACAATAATAATTTATATCAATTATTTGATAAACATCCACTTGAAAACCTACACTTGAATTTTTGCAGGTACTGGATAACTCTAGAAAATAAGAATCAACACTCACTGGTACATAAAGCACTTTTGGAAAATTATACTATGGGCAGTAATGGACTCAACTGTTGGACTAGCTATATTAAAGATACTCTTAACTGTACGTGAATGACTGAAACTTGGTTAAATCTTGGAGGCAACAACCCTAAACGTGCTATAGATAAATCAAGGGAGTGTTTACAGCAAATGTATGATCAGCAGTCGTTTAACTAAGTTAACCGTTACTACAGTGGAAATACCCATAAGCTCCGCACATATTGCAAATTTAAATCAGAATTTAAACTTGAATTTTATTTACAACAAGGCTTGCATATCAAAAAAAGAAAAAACTTTAGTGCCCATACCTTGGCAATTGAGACAGGGAGGTACACACGTCCAAAGACCCGAATAGAGAATCACGTTTGTAAATTATGTAACACGATAAGGTAGAGGATGAGATGCACTTCATGGTCAAATGCCCTTACTTGAAAAATAGGAGAGATATACTGTATAGTAACTTAAGTAACTGCCCTGAACTCCAACAAAATCTAGAAAACTCCAATGATGAAGTGTTCAAATATCTTATCACATTGGGGTCCGACAATATTAATGTGTACTTCCCTGTCCTGGAATATGTAAATAGTATATTTGAGCAGAGATATGAAAAGCTGGGATATTAGTCTGCACTGGGTGCAGCCACTGTATATGGTTTTTTTTTTGTTTTTTTTTCCCATGGGGGGGGGGTATTTAACGTGTATTTATATATCTTCCATTGCACATGTATGACTTGTACTGTAGACCATACCTTGTAACAGGTTATGTCAATAAAGTTCTTTCTTCTTAAATATATATATGTATATATGCATGTATGTATGTATATATATATATATATATATATATATATATATATATATATATATATATATATATATATGGGCATTTTTATAGGAGTCAAATTCAGGGCCCTTTTTTGTGGTCAATATTTTGTCTAGTCCATTCATTCAGTTGGATCATTTTCAGTTTGAAATCAAAGGGTCTTAGGTGGCAACTGTCACTTTACGACTGAGCTTCAATGTTCGTACTTTATCTGGGACATTTTAAAGGTCAAGGTTCTGAATAATTATCACTCTGTCACCTTTATTTTGAGAAGTAGTTTGCATTCAGAAGAGTACATTTACGTATTATAAGCAGTTCTTATTCATGCAAATTCCTCTCCTTTGCTATTCAAGACTACTTTGTTACTTTTTTATGTGTGTGTCTCGAAGACATTTACATGCTTCAAGTAGAAACTTATATCTGTCATAACGTGATCATGGGTTCTTTCAAACGAAACGTACTGTCAATTTCAGGCAAAGACTACACGTTTATATGCTCAGTTACAATTGTTCGCCCTGTTAAAAAATAAACTTAAAAATTAAGCATCAGCACGCCCTTACCATTTATTACCACTGTAACTTGGGTGTGAAATATGCAATACCGGATTTGTGTCAGACAAGATGTCGGTGTTTTGTGGACAAGTAACACACATGTCCAATAAATAATCTATGTCATAATATAAGACACAATACCCCTCTGGAATCGGTTGAAAGACCAATATTACCACTTCGTCACTCAATTGAACAGATTCATAACCATAACGTTTAGTAACGAACTGGACGTACTGAACTGTTGGATTTAATACCCTAACTGCATGTGTGTGTAAGAAGTAGTAAGTCAGTGACAGCTGTCCCAACACCTTGGATGAATAATTATCTCATATCTTGTAAAATTTGGAAACTGCCCAGTGGCACACGTCTTGACTTATATATCTTATTAGACAAACTTCAAATTGACAATACAACGGATGTGTAAAACGACTGGAGAAAAAGAGGAAGCCCCACGGACGACGAATACACAGGGCTTTACCGGACACACATGCTGTCTGGTGATTAATTTGTCGGGGCTCACATATAATTATAGTTGAATAACTGATACCAATAAATGAAGTTCATATATGTATAGTCATACTGATAGGTACCCATGCATTGAATTTTAGATATCTATAATTCTGATCGAATCTTGAGGCAGCTTTCTTTACACAGTAAACATGTGGGTAGGAAGTATACGCCACAATCTGTGCCATGGAGAGTGATTAATATAGGCCTGGCCTGCTTCGCGATCCATGTAAAAGATATGGGTCTATACTTTTTTTATACAGTATACGGCTCACGACTACATGTAGGTGATCAGTGTCAATCAATTTGGCAAAAGAGTAAACGCGACGACATGCAATTCTTTGGCGTTGTTAGTGATTCATTCAGAAGTGAAGTAGGCGCATGGCACATCTCATTCCCAATAAGCTTATCTGGGATACCAACAACTATGTCACGGTTTAGATGAGAATACGTAGATCCTCGGTTACGGTGTTAAAAGTAAATCTGTATTGACCGAGGTTGCCTAAACAATCCTTGCAGACGATTAACGGGCTGAAATATTTGGGAAACTTTCTAATAGTTGTCAGATAAGTGTAGAAGCTGTTTGTTGTTTCATATTTGTCATTAAAAGTATTGTTTCATATTTGTCTTTAAAATGTCATCAGCTATTTTGAAACTTATCTAAACTATTCTTCCTTTCAGTCTATCTGACATCAAATTTATGAATAGACATGCGTTTTAAATGCCAGTTTCGCACTTTTTTCAAACATTATTTCAAAATCACGTTTGTGGCTGCTATTACTTTTTTTAAATTTTGTTATAGTTGAGGACATTTTGTAAGTGCACTTTTCTTCCTGTGGTCGCGACCACAGTTCCCCTAAGTTAATAGAAAAGACGTCCCATATCACTCGCCTCTTCTCTCCCGCAAAATACTTTACAACAGATCTGTAATTATTTCTTCTATCCTAGTGTGTGGATATTTGCATAATCGTAAACAGAGTGTTAACACCAGACTCATGTCCACTTCCATATGATTCCGCCCTATCATAGTGTTTGCTGGAACCACTTTGATCAAAAACTCTATCCTTGTCACTGGTCAGCGAATCATGAATATATCTATGGAATAAAGAGTTGCTAGTATAGAATTGGGTTTAATCCAGTTTGTTTGGCGTGGCTGGCAGGTAAGGATCAGGATGGAAGACGAAACAAACGCTCATGCCGGACGAAGGAAGGCACGGACTATTTTGCTTCGACTCACCTACTGGTTGTGAACTGTTGGCCACCCTAAATATACTGGATTAAACCCCTACTTCCACGAAATTATAGTTAGACAGACAGACAGACAGACAGACAGACAGACAGACAGATAGACAGACAGACAGACAGACAGACAGACAGATAGATAGATAGATAGATAGATAGATAGATAGATAGATAGATAGATAGATAGATAGATAGACAGACAGATAGATAGATAGAAATCCGGTACAAGTAGTCAAACATGGCAATTATTTATGTTCCCCAAACAGAACACATTTTATAAACTTAGAAACGTAAGTGGTATAAGCATTGCACACTTTCTTAAAAAATTACGTTTATCAGTTGTTCATTATCCCAACACTCCAATTACATGTCCCAGATGCTAGCAGAAAAACTTTTTTACATGCACCGTATGTATCGTAGCTAAAACTGTAACTGATATGAAAATAACTCGCTTTCTAACACCTGAATTAATATGATAAAGGAAAAGGTATGTTACGTCAAGCAAACTCGTTTTAGGACGTACGAAGTTTGTTTTAGACGCACCGATTGTCAGAGAGCTTAAAATGATTTCCCGATTGTTAATGTGAGAAAAACATTACCAAAAATATGTTTTTAACAGTAACGACATTCTTAGTCACTTTGGAGTGAATTCCTGTCGACCTTTTGGCTGGCACACATGATCGCGACGTCTCCTGCATCTTAAAGTTTATGCGTCTGCTCCCAAGGTTTTATGTGCACTCTTGCCTCTATTCTGCACCGTTTTTTCATGTTCTTTAAACGTGTAATCTTAAAAGATAAACCAAAGGGCAACCGGTGTAACGAGGTGCTTTAAGGCTATATTTTGTAATCTATGGTTCACACTTATTTGTTACAAGTACAACACAATTGGCCGACAGGTTTACAAGCCTATAGAAGGGCCTCTTGTACATTTATAACAAGACAACAATAAACTTGTAAGCACCAATACAGAAACAGGTCACACACAGAGCCACAAATGGGAAAAGCAAAGGGGGGAGGGAGGGATTGGTGTGTGAGCATAAGCACAAATAGAAATAGTTGTACAAGATTACCGAATTTAAATCACGTTTTAAATCTACCGGATAATTTAATACACTTATGGATGGCCTCAAAAAATTCATCTTTCTTCTATTCCAAATAATAAAGTTTTCAAGTTAGAACAAGCAAGAGTTATTATCTTATATTACAGTTCATTCCGCAGTATTACATACTTGTTGCATTCAAAGAAAAAGTGATAGTTTCCCGATTTTCTCCATATGAGCATGATGGAAACTGTACAACGCCAATTTTATACCGATCACTGTTCAGCGGGAGATAGCCCATTCTCATTCTAGAATGGATTATGGCAATTTTGCTTTCTCCGAAATAGTACAATTCGTCACGTTTTGGGCTGTTTCTGTTTAGTTCCTATTTAAATCATCATTATGCTCAGTGATCCTAACTGATGGGGTGATGAATTCCATTCACGAATGGTTGATGGGAAAAGGGAATCATAAAACATGGTTTTCTTGACCTCAATGACTCTTATTCACTCTGCCTGTGCTAAAACTGTTCCTGCTAGTAAGCTGGAAAGGTATGCTATGGCTATTCATATACGATTTTTAAACAGAAGTACCAGCTTTTGTTTCCTTCTACGCTCAGCTATTTTTCCCAGCCAGTCTCTGAGTAAATATGTTGGAGGCTAGTGTAAGCGAAAGCCCATGTCTATACCCGAGCTGCAACCAGCTGAACAGTTGCAAGTGTATCCATGTTAGGCTTTGCGCATCCATCCCAGACCACACTGGCATACTCTTGGCAAGGACGTACAAAGGAAAAGTAAAGACATTCAAGACTTTTTCAGTTCAACTTGTACTGTAGACGTTTAAGGATACCTATACGGATTGTGTGTGTGTGTGTGTGTGTGTGTGTGTGTGTGTGTGTGTGTGTGCAGCGTGAGCCTGCACATGTGTTCTGCTGTAAAAATACAAATGTTCGTAATCTTGGGCCTAATCCAAAATGCCAAATGCCCCCAAGGTATATATATATATATATATATATATATATATATATATATATATATATATATATATATATATATATATATATATATATATATAAAAACAAAACCAAAACAAATAGTATATGGTATGAGCTAATCTTTAGGTAGTGCCTGCAGTTTGTTATATATATACATATATATATATATATATATATATATATATATATATACATAACAAACTGCAGGCACTACCTAAAGATTAGCTCATACCATATACTATTTGTTTTGGTTTTGTTTTTATAGGTCGTTTGACCTGCTAAATTAAGACGAAGTCGACGACTGTGCAGATAATTATTACGCCAAGATTTATAAACATGGGCATCAGCATTGAACAATACCGAATGACCATTGGACTCTTCTCGAACAAATATATTCCTTTCATAGTACACTTCCATCGAGGTCCACCTGTTGAAAACCAAATAATATGCTCCTACTTCTCATTGGCTTTCCCAGACATAAATACACTTCTCTGTATTTTTTCCTGTGTAAAATGCATTATATTGTTCGTCTACACGTTCTTCCTGTCTTCCATTGACGTTCACACGAACCCTGGTCCCCACTCCTAACTCAAACAACCACCTTAGTTTCTTTCATGTAAATGTTCGCAGCATACGAAGTACGGGTAAACGTGACGAAAGGAACCTCTTGGCCCAATCTAACATTATTGCTTTGTCTGAAACCTGGCTAGATAAACATTACCCCACATCAGCTCCTTCTCATTGATGAATTACAACCTCCGTATCGTACAGACCACACAACAGGAAGAGGGGGCGGGGTTCTGACAATTGTTCACTTTTCTCAACAATGCGTCTGGGTTGAAATTTCGACCCAGCGTGGGAAGGGATTTTTACTGGCCACTATCGTCCACCTGGCCAGTCTGCAGAAATCCCTGATGCATTTCTCAGGTCTTTGGGGCCATCTTGCATTTCCTTGGCCATTGAATGCAACCCTCGCATCTTAATAGTAGCTGGCAATTTCAACGATAGGTGCTCTGACTGGAGCTCCCAACATGAGGACAGCAATCCATGTTTATCTCTGGTCAACCTTGTAAATCAGTACAATCTGTTTCAACGTATAGATGAACCCTCTAGAATAAGTGAATACTTGAACAATCCAATATACCTTATCGTTACTGATTCTCCAGGTTTTGTTCTGGATTCTGGAACACTTGCCCCAATCTCAAATTCTGACCACTGTGTAATCTTTTGTTCTTTCTCCCTTTCCAGGACAAGGACAAGCCTTTCAAAAGATCAGTATTGGACTTAATCAAAGCTCATTTTTATTAATTTAATGCTGCCGTTTCTACAGCCCCTTGGAACATTGTTCATGATGTCTTTGATTCTATTGATGATGCCGTGTCATACTGGTCTAATCTCTTTCTATCTATTGCAAAGGACTTTATTATCTTTAAGGAAGTGACCATTCACTCTAAGGACAGTCCTTGGATAAGTTTAAGACACTATTAACATAATTAAAGTGTGTGTGTCGACACACACTTTTCTGTTTTTCTAGGAATTCTTTATTTCTTTCTTTCTTTCTTTCTTTCTTTCTTTCTTCTTTCTTTCTTTCTTTACAGGCAAATTTGTCCGACATTTCATTTGAAAAGTATTACATGTAGAAACTCCAAACTTGGCACAATTATACTTCTATAGATAAAGTCTGGCCTTTTTATAATAAAAGGTCATGCTTTTCAAAATTATGCAAATGAGGGCTAATTAAAGTTTTAGATGTTCAATATCTTATATACTATAGTAGATGTGGTTCCGAGTGTATAGGAGTTTGATCATAGCAAGGTAAAGGTCATCTCAAATGTCAAGGTCATGTCAAGGTCAAAGGTCATGTCAAGGTCAAAGGTCATGTCAAGGTCAAAGTTCAATTTTAGGCCAAAATGTCATTTTTGAGGTCAAGGTTCGCTTCAGGTAGAGGTCATCTCAAAGTCAAAGGTCATTTCAAGGTCAAAGGCCACTTTCCATGGTAACTTTCTTCTAGCCATAACTTGGTCAATTTTTATCCAATTTTGATCACGTTGGGCTCAAATGGTAGCTATGATAACACTTCACATTTTGAATATTACACGTGACCTCTCAAGGTCAAAGGTCAAGGTCATTTGGATGTTTGAAAGTTTTATCCAGTGATAACTTGGCCAATATCCATCAAATTCTAATCAAGTTGGACTCAAATTGTAGGTATCGCAACACTGAACATTTTTATAAGAACATGTAACCTGGAAAGGGCAAAGGTCAAGGTCATTTGGCCCTTTGAAAGTTTCATCTTGCCATAACCTGGTCAATTTTCTTCCGATTTGGTTCATGTTGGGTTTAATTTTGGGTATTGTAACACTGCGTAGCCTACATGTAACCAACTTCTACTAAGGGGTTGTTGACCATTGCGCAGCTAATGAATTAAAAATAAAAGTTGTAGCAATTTAGATTATACTAAATAGCACCATTAGAAATTTTAAATCTTGAATAACTTCAAAGCTATAGTAGATAGAGATGCCATTCCAACTTGTACTCCTGTATTATGGAATAGTTGTACATTGCCACACCAATATGCTTTGAAGACACACACACTGATTTGCTATGTAGCAAATCATCTTTTCTAGTTCACGTTGTAATCGTGCAATGAAATGCTTCAAGAAAGCATCCAAATAAACAGTGCCTCCATAATCACAACCTTTACGTTAAGATTGATACTTTATACCAATTCTAGAAAAATGATCTCTATAAGAATGTAACCATAATAAGGAAATCTGTCACCTCTTACTTTTCTAATCTGCAATGCAGCTTCGACTTGACAAAAAATGCATTAACACTAAGCAGTGGTGTATCTTGTCCAAATCTGTTCTGAGATGCAGAACTCACCAAGCTATACCCCCAACCATTGACGATAACAACATCGTATCATGTGTCACTGAAAACTGTGAAATTTTTAACTCATACTTTGCCAGCTAGTGTAAAACACATCCTGATGTTGATGCCCCACCTCTGCCTGATTTCATGTTCCGAACTGAGGCATGTGTACACAATATTACCATCACTGAAGACAGTGTTCAGAAAGTTCTATCTTCCCTGAGGCTATCCTCTGCATCCGGCCCTGATAATATAGAGAGTATCCTACTTAAGAACACAGCAGACTCGATCTGTAAACCATTTTCAAAAACCTTTCAACATTCTCTAAGTCTTTCCTACTTTTCCGATGCTTGGAAGAGATCCAACATATGTCCAGTCTTTAAAAAGGCCAACAAACAGATCAAAACTGATTATCGTCCCATTTTATTGCTCTGTAATCTTTCAAAGTTTGAACCGATTGGTCTTTAATGCACTCTATGAATACTTGACACAAAATAACCTACTCACTTCCAAAAGTTCTGGCTTTAAGGCCAATGGCTCTACTGTCCATCAGCTTGTGTAAATCTTTCACAATATCTACGACGGCCTGGTACAGTCCAACGAAGCCAGCATGGTATTTCTAGATGTGTCCCAGCATTTCATTAGGTTTGGCATCCTGCCTTCCAGTTTAATCTTCGTGAACTCAGCATCTCTGATTATCTTGTAGCATGGATTGACAGTTATCTCTCAAAGCGTACCCAACCAGTGGCCAATCTTTATCATGGCTACCTATTGAAGCTGGTGTGCCTGACGGTTCCATTTTAGGCCCACTTCTCTTTCCTGTCTGTGTTTATGACCTAGTTGACAATATTACATGTGATGTCAGCCTTTTTCCTGTTGACACTAGTCTACCTGAAATTGTAAATGACCCCACTGAATCTTCTAATCATCTGAACATTAATCTCTCCATTATGTTCATAACTGGGTAAAGTAATGCTGTTATCTTGAATGCTTTGAAGGCGCTTTCAGTCATATTTTCAACCAAACTTGTTAAAGCACACCACCCACCCACTCGTCACAGACACTCTGAAATACCTGCAGCTGACTCACATATCTTGGTATTACTCTCAGTCAAAAATTTATCCTGGTATGCTCACATTAGTTGCATTACCACCAATGCTAGCCAGCGAATTCCTCCAACTCTTAATGCTCAAAATCTGTGCCACACCATCTCCATATATCCCATTAATTGCAAACTAATCACTCAGACAAATCCTTCCTTCCTGATACTCTCAAGTTGTGGAACAATCTTACTTCCGATATAAGAGACTCAATTTCCACCCAATTTTTCAAATCAAAACTGAAAGCAACTCTACTAGTAGTGGATAATGCGCCTGTTTACTATTCCCCCGGACATAGATTTGCCAACATTTGTCACACCCAGCTATATCCAAGATTGTCGAGACTTAACTTTGATCTCTTTAAAGTCAACATCATCCCACAACCTATATGTTCTTGACCCTACCTCACTGAAGATTTGCAACACTTTCTGTTTTTTTGTGTAAAGTATTCAACTTACAGAATTAAACTTGTCAACTCCATCATCCCTATTATTGCTTCTGGTGTCCACCCAAATCTGATTTTACACATAGCAAGTAACAAAGTAGCTCATATTCTCCTCTTTGGTATCAATGAACTGTCCATTCCCTTCAACATGCAAATACAGCGGAGACACAAGACGCTTCATATGATAGTTCTGTTATGCGTGAACATTCAGTTGAAATTAGCTAGTTGCTGATTTACATAAACATATTCTTAAGTTTCTTTTATGAATATTCCTACTGCTAGACCCTATTATTGTGAACAGGGACGTCTATGTATGCATCTACCTGTAGTGAACCATCTTGCCTTGTTTTGTATTTATGGTGACTTTTCCTATTTGGATTTTCGTATATGGGGTTCATATCTGAATCATATGTACATCGTCTTTGGTAATTTGGTAACTTTATTTTTGTTTTGTCCTGTCTGTTTTGTAATATACATATTGCGTGTCACTCCATGTTCTGGAGAACCCCCAATTAGTGACATTTTGATGTACTTTAGGCAATTCAGTTGAAATAAATGTTTCAACTAAATAGTAGGAAAAAGGGTGCCCATAACAAATAGGTCAAGGTCATGTAGATGTAATCCCACAGTCCTGCTAGCATATCACTGTACAATTGAGGATTATACCTGCCCCCCCCCCAATAATGGAAATCCCTTAATTTCTTGCCCAATCATTCTAGCCCACTGATACAGCACCATCTTGTCACTCTTGTTACATTACCAAGTGTATAGCAGTTAAAGCTTATATTATGTGGGGCTCTGTCCATACATTTGTCTTTCCTTTTGTCAACAGGTGCTCATAATGCATGAAATGTGTAAATTACGATGAGCAAATGAACATTGTGATGACCTGATAATTATACAGTTTTGAACACAAGGATAAGACTCTTGGGATTATTGTGCTTATTCATATTGTCATCATAATTGTTATGAATGGTGGCAAGAACCAAATATTGCTATCCGAAATCAAAACCATTCCGTCAAACTACCTGCAAGAAATAGAAGATGAAATTCTGATAATTTGAGGTGACAAGTGGGTCTTTGTGTATAACCTGAGATTAAACACATGGCTCATTAAGGGAATAATATGTGTCTGCTGGAAAGCAATTGAGAGGGTTGATCGGGGTTGGTTTAAATTCTTGACACACAGCTTTTTGTTCCCATGATGCATGTTTGTGTCAACTAGAAACCCTTGCCATTTGAGGTCAGGTGGGTCCGCAAAGCCGTTTACATTACAGTGAACCAGAACGTTTCACCCTGCATATGAGGACGGTTTTTTTAATTAGCATCTTCTAATCTACCTTAAGTACATATTATTATCTTTCAAATACACCTAGGTGTGATAATAAGAAAGTTTAATGCTTATTTGACAACAAATAGAGAGGTTAAATTTATATGTGCTAATCCCCCATGTAAATCTATGGAGAAAAAGTGAGGGTCATAGAAAGTGACCACAAGATGTGGGCGGTCAACCACAAACAGGATCTGCAGCACCACCTTAAGGCGAATTTAGAACTAATCCAGATATACACTATTGTTTTGGCACTGGAAGTGAAATCAGCTGAACAGGACAAAACACGTTTGTATGAAAGAATGGAAATAAGCAGTTAGTCAGTTCTCTATTTTCTGTCAAATTGTGGTAACCACGGCTATCATCCAACATGTAATTAGCTGAGGGAACCCAGGTTATGCCAGGTAATTTAACACTTGCAAGTGCCTAGAGTATGTCCGGATGCTGCAGTCAAAGCGTTTCTTTTTGTTTATAATTATATCCATTTGTAGAAAGTCCTATCCACATGATTCCATGACAATACATTCTGATGTACTTGTTTGCGATGCAAAAGTGATGAGGGCAAATTAAAATTTTAAATCTTCAATATCTTATATACTACAGTGATGTGGTTCCGAGTGTATGGGAGTTCGATCATAGCAAGGCAAAGGTCATCTCAAATTTCAAGGTCATGCCAAGGTCAAAAGTCAATTTAGGTCAAAATGTCATTTGAAAGGTCAAGGTTCACTTCAGGTAGAGGTCATATCAAGAACAAAGGCCATTGCAATGTCAAAGGCCACTTTCGATGGTGGCTTTTTTCTAGCCATAACTTGGTCAATTTGTATCCAATTTTGATCATGTTGGGCTTAAATTGCAGCTATTCTAACACTGCACATTTTTGAAACTTACTTAGGACATCTGAAGGCCAAAGAACCACCACGTCATTTGGACCTTTGAAATTTCCATCCAGCCATAAGCTTAATGGAATGTGAAGTAACCTAGAATTTAGACAGGAACTTACATCCAACCTAACAGTGATGAATGGCAGGAATAAGGGCTCGAGGATCTACTAAACACACATGTCACTGGCCTGTATTAAATTGATGTCAGAGACCTGTTCCATGTTGAAGACTTGTGGAATTTTGATACTAAAGACCTGTTCCTTGTGATAGACTACAATGTTATGGGCATGCCCAGATTGATGTTGGAGAGATCTCTAATATTAATTTAGGAAATTTATCAGATGCTGAAATTGAATACTCATATGATTTGACCTGGGAATGGTACTTTTGTCCACATTTCCTCGATGTTACTATTTTTTTTTTCATGCTTGTGTATTTCTGGTGAACTTGATGCTACTATCTTTTATTTGATGCTTGATGAACTTAATGCATATATTATTGATGTACCACCACAGCAGGAGGGGAACTATGCATGACCACAATCTCAGTTTTATGCTTTAGTACCGATGAAATTATATGGAGGGATTTGGCTTTATTTAATTGCTTAATTATTTGATCATTTATCAGGACCACATGCCAAGTGTTACATATGGTTGCGTAGTTTGTACTGTCCGGTGCCTGTTGTACATGTTTTCTGTTTGTCTCTCCGTGTCTGGGGAACCTTTTGTACAAGTCAACTTTTTGTAGTATAGGGCTATCCAGTATAAGTAAATACGTTTCATCAAAACCAATTGATGGCACATGCTATTTGAAGTACTGCTAGCCAGGATACTGCCCACCAGTTGCGTTGCATGTATTTTGAGGTACATTAGCAGATGATCTATTTGTATGGTTACCCCATGATTTATGCCAGCCAAAAGGAGTACTTTAATTGACGTATACATCCGATATTTTTATAATTTGGTGAATTTGATGCCTTAAGGTCACTCCTTGATGCACAATCCAATTGACGTAACTTTGATGAATTTGATATCTTGATGTGCCATGCAATTGACGTACTTTTATAAATCTGACGTCTCGAGCTCGCTCCTCGATGTGCCATTCAATTGATGTACCTTTGATGAATTTGATGTCACTCATTTATGTGCTGCCATCCAAGCGACATACCTTTGATAATTTTGATGTCGCTCCTTGATTTGCCATCCAATGAATGTACCTTTGATGAATTTGATGTCGCTCTTTGATTTGCCATCCAGTCGAAATACCTTTAATGAATTCGATGTCCCTTGGTCGATCCTTGATTTGCCGCCCGACGTGCATTTGATGACTGTTTATTGGACTTTACAACTTGATGCTGGTCTATTGAAGTACCGTGCAATTGATGATTTTTGCCCATATTTGATCTGAAACCGAACACTGACGTGCCGAAAAATTGGCTTCAGGAGCACACACAAGCGACTTTGGGCTCATATTCTACACCACCCTCCCACGCTTCCTTCCGATCTTGTGGTTTAATGGGAATGACAAAAACAGCCTAATTCAGTTTTTTTGCAACGATTGTTCAAGGAACCTGGAAAACAACAGTGTTCTCGTTTTCCCATGTTCAACTGTGGCTGCCGGTGCCCGGGTTGCAGGTGTTACACCCTGATTTTCTGCTCGGCGAAGTACGGCGAATTTTGACTGCAGCGCATCTGTCGCACTGAAAAGGTCTATTGACGTACATTTGATGAATGTTTATTGGATTTTACAACTTGATTTTGGTCCATTGAAGCACCGTGCAATTGATGATTTGTGCCCAAATTGGAGCTGAAACTTGGTGTGATAGTTGACTCATATGTCCTTTAACATTTTTTTTACGTTATGCCAGGTGATGGCAGACCACATACTTCTGCCTGTCCCTTCAAGTTTAGCCAAGCATTAGGTTTGATGATTCATATAAAGTTACATTGTTGTTTGAGGCCAACGCTACCATTTTAATGATAATTCAGGATTGTTGTGCCAGCAAGCAGCTATATGAATGTGCTTAATTTATGTGAAAGTTGCCTGATCAGTGATAGTTATACCTGGTGCTAAATTATAACGGGTTATGACTGGCCAAGTGAACAGCATAGTCCTGATTTATAAGGCAGAACAATAGTTAGTGGTCAAATGTAATAAAATTGAGATTGAAACTTAATCACTGTGTTGAGTCGAGTCTCTAATTCCCAATTTACCATTACGACGTGTATGCAACATATGTAGTGCATGTGCAGTGAAGCTTTGTTGATCATCTTTCATTTCAACATGATGTCCTTGTGCCTGCATAGCAGCTTGACCTTCTATATTATGAAGCTTGTTTGAAGCTCCTTGGGTTTTTTTTCAAACAAGAAACAAACATACAGAAGTGACGTCACAAGCCTTATTTTGATTGATCTTGAATAACCGGTTTGGGGACATCAATATAGAGTATTAGGGCTTGTGTTTGGCACACTTTGACCAGGCCACACGGCAAATATCACAGCCCAGACGAGTAACGAACCGTCCCATACCAAATATGTGACCTGTGACCTTTGTGTCCTTTAACTCATTCCACCCTGATAGAAAACCGAGTCAGCAGCTTTCCTTGGCACGCGCTGGGTGCCCAGAGCATGCCAAGGAAAGCTGTTGACTATGGGAATATAATTTGGAATGATCTTACATCCAAGTTTCATCCAAAAGTTTGAAAAATAATCCCTAAATTAGTAAAATACAATTTGCAGACGACATTTAGATATAAGCGGGAAAAACCGTCATTAGGGTGGAATGAGTTAAGGTCAAGACAATTTGTTAAGTGGTAGTAGCTCAGGCTTGAGTGAAGCTGTGCCTTGGGGTCATTCAATCAATCATCACTGTTCATGATAAAGACTGAAAATACATAGTCCTAATATTGTAGAAACAGGCAAGGGCCTGTGTTATGACTGTGTGATATATGTTATAGATAAAAACAATCTGTTCTTTGATCAGAAAAAAGGGTAGACTAGGTAGAGGGCAAGCTGTCAGTAGTCCAACCTGTAAATATAAGCATTGAAGAAAGCTCTTATTATGGGCTCCTTGGCCACTTCTGCCTCTCCGCGGTAACTCCAATTGTGTACGGGACCGTGGAGGTGATCCAGGACGGCGAGGCAGGCTCCCTGCAGCACGGACCTGACAGTCAGGCCGGCTCCCTGCAGCATTGGCCTGAAATGAGTTCCTTATGCAACGGTTTACTCTGAATTTTTTATGGTCGATCATGACTCGTGTACTGTGACCCGATGTACAGATCAATAACATTACTGACGCGCCGTGGGTTCTGCCCTGCCCAAGGCGACCCAGTGGTAACAGGATTAGATTCAGAACAACATTATTATTATTATTATTATTATTATTATTATTATTATTATTATTATTATTATTATTATTATTATTATTATTATTATTATTATTATTATTATTATTATTATTATTATTATTATTATTATTATTATTATTATTACACGAAGCGTACATCCTACAACGGACATGTTACATGCTTCTGCCTTGTTTTCAACCAAAACAAAAACAAACAAAAGACAAACACAAACAAAAATGATCAAATCTCTCTATGCTCCATATCCAATCCAGTCATAGACTGTATCTACGCCTATGCTTTAATTAATGAGTATCATAGCATTCGGTGCACAAATTTGGAACATTGAAGGCTTCAACAGCCAAATGAATTTATAAAAGGAATCATTAGCAGGCAGCCGTGAAGTGTGCTTCATAGCCACAGCCCATGTGAAAAGAAAAAGAAAAACCCTGGCATTTTTTGACATAAATTCAAACCTGACGTGTAGACAAATATACTGTTTTCACAAGGTCAACTAAGATATGCTGGCTCAAAATAAATGAATGACCACCCTGGTGCTTATGAAGAAAATAAAATTATAAGTTTCTGTCCTTCTCGCCACTTAATAAAACACTATTTATGATCTTGAAAATACCCTTGCATATCATTGGAGTAGAAGTGGACTAGTGTAATAAATGGGATTGCATACTTATCTTTTTAATATTTTGTGGAGTACCGCCTGACATTTTTCTAAAATGGTCGATTTAACAAGTCTTTACTGGTTACCCGGGAACAATTCGTTGTTTCTCAATGAATTCGTAACGGTTTTTTGGCGCCAATTCAAAAGTCTCTTTTGCTTTTGTCTCCTACATTTTGAGATTTTGTCCCAAAAGGAATCAAAACAGTAGTCAGCTGACTTTGTTGCCTTGACACTCGCTCATACCAATATGCTGCAGCACTTCACCATGTTACAACTGCCGTTCCCAATCATGCCATAATTTATAAATACCATACAAATCACTCACTATCCCTCGGATATCCTCTTGGCTCAAGGCAATTGCCCTCCCACCAAATTTGTTATCTGGAAACAAAGAGCCTAGAGAGAAGGGACGGCTCGTTCTACCAAGATGCTAGCTGCCATTTATTTCCTTTGTGTTGGTCCATTCCATTAAAATTGTAAACATTTTTGCGGCCAGATATAGGGGCCCATCCGTTTTGCAAGCTACCGTATTTAAATGTCTCTTTATCTCTGATCCAGAGGCATATATGTCACTGTAATTTCCATTGGTGATTTCTGATATAAAATGTCTATTCTCTTGGTGTGATTTTGTCACTTTACTTTTATAAGATTCTCGTAATTATTCATCCTTTTCGGCAAACAGACCTGTCAATAGTACATGCGGGAAAGGGTATTAAGTTCAGGCCCGTAGCCAAGGGGTGTCGGGGGGGTGTCGGTCGACACCCCCATCAGCGTCAAAGTGTCCAATAATATCCCCACCCCAAAAAAAAATCAAATAAAACAACATCAAATAAAACAAAACAAAATAAAACGAATGCAACATCAACAAAAATGGAAAGAACGGGGTAAGGTATATCTTTAATACATGTTTATGATGATCATAATTATTCTCTGCATGAGAGCCTCAATTATTCCTTCAACCAAGAGTACTCTACATATTGATTATAGCATTTTAAGGAACAAGAATTTTTTTTTGCAATTTTCACTATTTTTTTTTTCAAAATATGTCAGGACCTCTTAATGGTCTATGTTTGCATAACTCTCTTTCTATTGAAAATCATACTATTGATGATAAAAATATCCCACTAATAAAAGAAAAATGTTGGAACTTTTAACCTGTTTTAAACTGTTTTTTTTTGGACTTCTATTTCATTGATTAACGTTTTGTTAATACATCAAACCAAAAGGTTCTGAAATGCTCAATGAAACAGAACTGAATGAGTACCTTTCCTTTATTGAAGGAATGAAAAAGAGCTGTTTTACATTTAACATTTGTTATGACAAAATTTGGTTCTTTGATATTGGACCTGTAAATTTTATGTGCACATTTGGTTCAGCATTACTGGACCTTATTAACCTTAATTTATCCAGTATTAGATCTTTTCAAAATGTTTAGAGCACCTTTAAATCCACATTTAATAGCGTCACTTTTACTGTGGCAGCATTATTTGTATGTCGGTCTGACTGAAAGACTGTTGTAAAGAAACAATTCTAAGTGAAAATCAACAAATTAAATAAGGAATAAAGCAAAAGAAAAAAACGAAAGAAAAACAAAGAAGAAACAAAGCATACAGAAAGAAGTAAAAACGAAAGAAAGACAGGAAATACTGAGAAAAAAAACTAAAGCGTTTAAATTTAAAACGTTTTTTTTTTTTTAATTTTAATGTATTGCACATTTATTTCAAGTAGGTCTATGTAAAGATAGTTGTCAGCATTGTAAAAGGTCTACGCTCGTACAGTACATTGTATTTGTGTCTTTTTGTCCAGAATCACTTCCTGGTAGCCATTACCCTATTCCGCAGTCCGAGCAGTGTATTTAATAACCAGCTAAGATGCGTTTACAATATATCTCATTGTGGTATACCTGGTAAAGTAATAAGAGTGTGTGTTACGAGAGTTTTAGAGCTGTTTCATCGTAAGGACCAGTTTTAAGGTAGTCGAGCTACGCCTCGGTAAAATGCTAAGACTAGTTTTAATGTACGAGAGCTATGACCCGATAAACTACGTCCACCATCCTCTATGCCTTTTCATGTAGCCAGTACCTTAATTATCTGAAAACAGTTTGCTGTTTGATAAAACCATTATGATGTTATTTCCACGTTTGTATATTCATGTTATATTACATTGTAATTTTTGATCAAAGAAGTCGTTGTTTATACAATAATTTAAACCAAAGGTGAATATTTAGCTTGTTTTGTAATCTATTGATTATGGCCTTTTAAACAATATGTACTTTGCTTATACTTATGTGAATACTTTTCATTTCATACAGCCTGATAGGTGATAGTGTACTTTGTTTACCGAGGAACAGCTCGACTACCTCCAGAAATAAGGTCAATCAAAGTGCACCCAACAATTGTTGTTAATGGACTTTTCACTATGAAATAAAACCATAACTACTATTAATATTTTGTCTTGACATGAAACTTTGCCGTTTATGCAGTTTTCTAGATTTGACAGCACAAGACACCTTTCATATTATATAGATTTATATATATAAATATATATATATATATATATATATATATATATATATATATATATATATATATATATATATATATATATATATATATATATATATATATATATATATATATGACAATGTTAGCCTCGGAAGCAAGTCTTTGCACGATGAAGAAAACTTAGCTGATCCATGTTGACTCCCTTGTTCAGCGAAATATGTCCAAACCCATTATTATACTCTCAGTGGAAGCGCAAGCAGTTTGCCGTTTCGAGTCTTTAATTAAAGGGTATCGTTCAAGGATCGTTTAAGTAATTGATCGTCTGGTTCGTTCAATACATGTGACCAATATTTTACAATTTCCGTTTTGAAATCAATACGAGACATGCATATTCATTTCCCGACAAAAGCACAGGGTTCATGCCTGTCAATCATGGAGGATACGCGGCCATATCACTGTCTCGAACAGGGCAAGATATCCCCTTGTCACAAAATTAGAGAAATGTATATTTACAAATGCCAGAGTTATGGTCATTAGTGCTTCCTTAACTGGATATAAGAAGAAATTTCCATCTGCCTGTGCTAAATATTCTTTATTTCCAAAATATTGGTAATATCCCTCTTACCCATATAGGTAGCTATCCGTATCTCGCCAGGCGACACTATGATTACTAAGACAACTAGGTATGCAGTTGTGGTGGGAACGTAATATGTATGTCTCGTATTGAAATGGGATACCTGCCAAGCTGCGCAACAGTTTGCTTGTTGTGGCAAGTATTGAACACCCGTGTCTAAACTTACAAAAGTCGCCTTTACCTTCTACATGTTGCTTACTTTGAGAACGTTTTGCATATGAGGGTCATTATATTGCATCCCGCTTTTTGAAAGCCTAAAAGTAGCTACAGACCAGATATCTCGATCTGTACAAGGGAGCAGGGTTTACACAGATATCAAACAAACCAAGGGTCACTTCTGGCAATCTTGCATTATCTTTGTTTCCAATGATACCCTTCTTCAAAATAAAATTAGACTTTTTTGCTTTTTCTGACAACTTTTTGCTCTACAGAAGAGGGCAATGCAGTTGCCTCCACGACTATACCCAGCCCCTTTTCAAATTGAAATTTTTTCGCAACATGATTCCCAAGGAATGCAAAATAAAAGATTACCCCATCATTTCCTATAAATATGGCAGTGATATTGGACAACGTATCATGAATTACAATAAATTTCTGGGGCTTTAAGTGCCCTTGAGGATATCGCCACTAATTAAAATTATGACTGTATGTCTAACAATAAATATTCCAATTTTGTTCGTACATACCACAAACATGTATTTACAGGTAATTCGGATATAATACAAAATTCATTTTTTAAAAATTGATGAAAAATGGTACAAAATTTTGGACATGTAAGTTAAACATTGACAGCATAGTTTAAGGATACCTGTAATAATTTTCATTCCTACTTTATGAAATGGGCAAAGAAAAAAATTGAGTTTCGGAAATTTGAAGGATGGTTATAAAACTCGAAGAATCTTTAGAAATAGAATTTATCGTTGCAAATCCCACAATAAGAATTTCAGCATGGTAAATTTAAGGCAGCTTAAAGTTTCAAAAGCAATTAAAAAAGTACAAGAAATACTTGTAGTCACTAACATTGATATGGCATGTAAAAATTTTGGGAACATCTGCAAAAAATATTGTCTGGGAATTTTTAAAAATGAACTTAGCATAAACAATATTTCAGATATATAAGAGGAAATGACGTAGACAAATTACACAAACAGTCTATTGATAATTTGATAGAGACACATAAAGATGGGATGCAACGACATTTTAATATAAATAAATTCCTGAGGAGGACTCCTCTATTCCACTCTTGTTCTAGAGACTTAAATTACATAAAAATCCTTATTAATCAAGATTGATGGCTGGTGCTTCAAGATGTACGACAAGACAATTATCAAAGGAAGTAACACGGTGCTTGACTGCAATTAGGAATCATTTCAGTAAAAATTGTAATGCAATTTCTAGAAGCTGTAAAAAAATTACTTTTGGAGTATTAGCGATTCTTCCGAGTTTATATCGAAAATCAAAGATTTACAAGCAAAAAAAATATATTTTTTCCTCCACTGTACACAAATCTACCCATAGATAAAGTCGAAAGTTCTTTTTCAGAATTAATCAGCAAAATATTTAAACATAATGGTAAACTATACTTAAATATCAATTTATATTCAAAGAAGGCATATTGGTCGCATAATAAATGCTCAAAATGTAATATTAAATCTTGCACTGCTGAAACTTTGATAGATGCTATAAAACTCCTTTTGGATCATACTTTTGCTCAATGTAGACCATTAGTTTTTCAACAAATAAAAGGCATTCCAATGGGTAGCAACTGCTCTTCGTCACTTGCTGATTGAACCTGGCTTGAATCTAAGTATATGGATAAATCGATGAAAAGGGGCTTTTGGATGGCTACAAAATTATCAAACAGCGCAAGATATAATATTGGCATTGCTTGTGTAAATGTTCGAAATTTCAGTGAAATTGGTGAAGAAATTTATGCTACAAAATTATCAAACAACGCAAGATATATTGATGATAATGCTTGTGTATGTACGAAATTTCAGTGAAATTGCCAAAGAAATTGATGCTACAAAATGATCAAACAACGCAAGATACCTTGGTGATATTGCTTGTGTAAATGTACAAAATTTCAGTGAAATGGCTAGAGGAATTACCCAAAAGATATCTCTTTGACAGATAACAATTCAGATGATTTCAGAGATGTGTTTCTGGGCTTGGATATTCGGGTCACTAATGACAGGTTTTGCATTAAAGTGTATCACAGAATTTAAGAGTTTAACTTTCAAGTAGTTAACTATCTTTTCCCTGATAGTAATATTTCGTAAGCCATTGGATAAAGTACATTTTTGTCACAAATTTTGAGATTTAGTCGCATTTGTTCTGCATTTTATGACTCTACATCTAGAACCAAATTTATTTACACTACACTCTAGTCAAGAGGATTTAAAGATGTACGTTTCATCGATATTTCTACAGATTTTGCCGCAAACATCTTGAGATTGTTAGAAAGGTTGGCTTCAATAATTTTGAAGATTTTTATACTTTCTTGTATTGCCTCTTATTTTTATCTTTTTACATCATTCTGTTTTAATAGTTTTAGTATTCACCTTTCAGACATTTTAGGCTAGCATGTTTTCTGTTAGTTAAAACCCCAGGCGCTATCGGGAGCAAGCATTTTCCAACGACAGTTACAAGCTCGCCTAATTGTACTTAGAATTTGGTGAAAATTAAATCTTGATCACATTTTCTTAATTTAAATGCTAATGACTTTTATTCTTTTCTGACATGCTTTACAAATTTTGGTGTTAATATGCAGAGATTGTTGGAAAGTTTGACGGTAATAATGTTAAAGATTTTAGACTTGTCTGTTTTGCTACTGAATTTTATCTTTTGGCATCATTCTGTTTTAATATCAACCTTTCAGTCATTTCAGTCTTTCATGTTTCCTGTTTGTTTATTGATATCTATTTGGGCCATTTACTATTTATTGGGTATTTCTTAATATCAATAGATCTATTTATTGACATCAATAATTCGAATTTTTGATATCAAGAATTCCTTTCTATTTCTTGAAATCGGTAATTCGAACTATTGATATCAAGAAATGAATTCAGTAATAGAGATATCTATAGGTCATTTCATAATCTGTCATTCGCCATCTTTTCAGATATGTAAAATTAAATCATAGATATCTATAAAGACTGCCAACTTTTAATACCGAAAAAGAATTCATGCTCCTTTATTGCAGCATATTTCGGCAACCTGGTTTATAATTGTCTATAAATGATTTTAATTGTCTACAAATAATTCTAAATGTATAAAACTGATTCATATATATATATAATTCGAATTCAAATGGCTTAATTAGATATCTATTACTCACTTTTAGATATCTGTAATTCCGCCATCTTTTAAGACATCTATTATTATTTATAGATATATGTTTTAATATGCCCATCGTTGCAATGCAAATCTGGGTGCTCTCTGGATTCCGCCACTTTTTTAGATATCTAAAAATGGCCGTCGTCTTGTGATCTTCGTCCAAGTGTGGAAGGAATGGGAGATCACAAATGGTGTGAGCCTTGTTGTGGTTCCAGAAGCTATGTTTGCATATCAGAACAATAAGGCAACTAATTTGGCCACAGAGCCAATTCTTTCTGCTATATTAGATGCAATATGTGCCAGGTTTGGGCGTCAAAAGTGTATGCAAGAAGGGAACATGAACTATTTTCAGGGTATTCAAATTCGGCCATTTTTAAAGATATATATAAATCAATTTTAGATATCTTTAAAGATGGCAGAATTATTGATATCTGAAAATCATTTAGAGATTTCTAAAGTTCAAATAACAGATATCTAAAAATATCTAGATAGCTGAATAATAGATATCTATGATTCAAGACTCAAGACTCAAAATGACGTTTTTGACATCCATACTATATACAGTGGAATCTCCAATTAATAACACCCCCATAAAGCGACTATTTCTATATTAAGACCACCAATTTACAGACCCATTTCTGTTCATCTTTAATTTAATTGCATCCAAGTACGCCCTTCCCTATAAAGACCACATTTTTGTCAGTTCCTTAGGTGGGGAGATTCCATTGTAATTTCATGTCAAGTAAACGTTATAAGAGATACAGAGACAGTGGCAATAAGTTAGCATAACTGATAGATAACATAATACTTTATCTGTTAGGATAACTCCGGCTAAGGGATATTATCCTGCTGTTGCTGGATCTACCTTGGGAAAATTAAATTTACCACATAATTTGCATCTGTTGGTGTATCTTAATGATGGCTACTTGGGAAAAGATTGCATGATATAAGAATAACCAAGAGACAGGTAAAACACGACTGAGATCATTAAAAGAAAACTGCTGCAGCAGAATTGCATGCACAAAAATTAACCATATCCAGCAATTTTTAAGTTTCTTCTACATATGTAGCAATTGATAACAGCATACACTTCAAAAATTCATTTTATAAATGTAATTTTACATAGTTAGATATTTCTTTGCATGAATGGGTGTGAACTTTGTCCACAATATTTGGGGGCATTGATCTGATATAATCAGGAACATAAAAACGGATTGAAGTTTGAGTAGAGATCCCTGTGGTGATAGCAAAATGAGGTACATCTCTGAAATGGGCATTGTACATGTGAAGAGCAGAACGAAATCCATTCTGCACTTATAAAAGTCAAACATTTATATTTAAAATTACAAACAAATCTGAAGATATATAACTTTTCAAAAAAATTTGAAATAGCTGGGAAGATATAAATACGCCAGTAATTATCAATTAAGGTATTATCATCCTTTTTAAATATTAGCACAACCTTGGCTACGTTAAGTTTTCAGAAAAAATGTTGGTGCTTAAGGACTGTTCATGATTAAGGACAATGGTAAGCCAGAATAGCACCAGTTCCTTTGATTGGCTTCATAGATACCCCATCATGGCCAGTACTAGTTTTTGACTTGAATTTACTGATGATGTTTAAAAATCACTATCAGTAATAAGAAAAAGAAAATAAATGCTGTATTAAAACTTTCCGATAAGATATAAATGAGACAAATTTGAATTTTCTGAACAATGTTGGACAAATATTAGCGAACAAACATTAACATGTTCAGTAATCTCATGTTTATTAGATATATTTGCATTTCTGATCTTAAAAAAAGAAAGAAAGTCTTTTTTCCTTTTTTAAATAAAAAATTGACTTCGTGGTATCCCAAGTTTTTGGTGTCCTTTAATTTATCAAACTGTCCATGAAAAAAAATTATGTTCTAGATTTTACAAGACATTATTAAGAATCTTACAATACATTTAAAGAATATGCTTTGTTGTATGATAAAGGTAGTATGGGGGGGGTAATTTTTAAATTTTTTAATTGCATTATCCAAGTCATCTGAAATATGTATTAAGTCATTTACGATTCTGTGGGACATCAGAAGCCAATCTGTCAGTTACCATGGAGACTATAAATAGGAGTCAGGTATGGCAGCTAAAACCTTTAAATTCCATTCAAACATTTCCATCTCATACCAAATAAATGTATAAATATCTATATATATATATATATATATATATATATATATATATATATATATATATATATATATATATATATATATATATATATATATATATATACACATATATATATGATAATTAAAAAAGAGATTTAAAGCAAAACTTCAAATACGAGTGTTCCATACTGTGTCTTACTTCCCATCAGGTGCTATGGCGACCATTTACATTTAAGGAGAAATACAAAGCCATCCTTAGGCAGAAAGATGTATAAATTGACACTACAGAATGACACAAACATATCTTAGTCAGATATGTACCGAGTCTTTTACCAAAAAAAACAAAATATGCTGGAAATGCTGGACAAATTGATAAACTTCATTGAAGCACAACAGAAAAATATACAAAAAAGTGGATGAGTTTTTCACAACCATTGAGGCTGTATGTCCTTTCCATAAATCCCTTGCAATTATGCCACCTGTCATACAAGTAAAAGCATACACAACAACAATATTCTTGCAGTATCGAGAAATTAATACAATAATTTAATTACAAATCTTAATATCAATTATAGACATGAATTTAGATATCATAACTCTTTCAGCGCCAAGTTTTGGACTGAGTCAATAGCTTTCCTCAGCGCTCTTCAGGGGCAATGAAGCAGGCCGAGGAAAGCTGTTGATCTGGATCGTGATATCCTCTGGGAATATTGGCATGCTGGTATTTCATAATATCCGTCTAAAAAGAATATGAATCTAGGATCCTCGTGATAAATTAGAGGAGATCGACTTCAGTAGTTCGACTTAAGTTGCAATTGGCACTGAAAGGGTTAAACCCGTAATCGATATAAAAACGGCTTGCCATCAAACAGACACATATATTGGTCTTAAATTGCAGACCTAACATGTGCAATTTTAAAATTTCCATGTGGGGTTACCCAGACCCCTAGTGGAGTTCGGTGGCGTTTTGCCACTCGCACATGCATGTCATTTTACTGCAAATCCCACGGATTGAAAATTATGGATAAGCCTGTGCCACCAAGATCCTTAAAAAAAAAACTTTTCAAAATAGCAGGGGGGAAAAAGGTATACCCTCACTGCTTGTTTTTCACTCTTTACCAGGTAAAACACGTTTCAAGATGAAACGTCTCAGATTTTCCATTTAAAATTACCCCTGGGGGTTCAGAGCACTTATTTTTCAAAGGGTCACTGCCCCCATACAAAGTTTCAAAGAGACCCACAGCCTATGAAATAATAAACCTCTCTGTACCCCCCACCAAGCAACATTGGCCATGCAACACAAGCCAGTGTACGCAGGCATGCTCCCATGCATAATTTTCTGTTATGTGCATATACGTTTTGCACCTTTCGATCATTATTTCATTCCTATTTTGTTCTGTAATGCAGATTTGTTCCATCCGAACATGGTAATACAATTAAAGCTACAAAGTTTTGTTAAAAACATCAATAACGAGGTGACGCACCTGAGACAGCGATTATTACGTGTTTATATATGTCTTTGCTTTGTCACTGTGTGGCGACTAACCAGACCACCAGGGTAATTACAACCACCACCAACGTGAAAATAATTGGTGTGCATTCTGCTCCACCCTGGGGTAGACTTAATTGGAAAAGTCCTCAATTAATTTGTCCACGAAGCAATCCCAAGTTCCATTCAGTAATTCTCTCCAGTAAAATGACCAGATGTCTTCATGTGTGCTGAAGGTCAAGTGATGAGCTACCAAAATGCCAAGTTGTAAGCATAAACTGACATTAATGAAAGCAAAGGTAGAAACCCAACACAGAATGCTGTGGAATGACTTTATGTTTCAGCTGATTTTTCGAATATCGTACTGCAATATTAAGCTAGACATGACCTTAGGTGAGAAAAAAAAATTGACAAGCCAAACTGACACTAGCATACAAAATACGAAACAACTTTGTTCATAACTATTTAATCTCTTGTTCCAAGTGACCAAGCACATGATCGTTATACACGACAGAAATGTTATTTAATCCATTTCAGAGTACAAATAGATTTATTCCACAACTTCTTTTTTTCTTTCAGAAGCCAGGCTTTGGAACAAATTGCCTTTGGCTCAAAAACTCAGACTCACAAGCTGTGCGAATCCAAAGGTGCTCCCCTCAACCACACATTAATGTTGACCATAAGTTAATAATTTGGTAACAGATTCCCCTCAATATAACATGCATGGTCATTCCTTGGTCACAAAGCATATTTTGAGGATATGCCTAATTCAGTACGCGGTTTTGCAAGCAGGCTGCTGCAGTTGGTTATTGTCTTGTAGATGAAAAGAAATTTCTTTTCTTATAAACATGTCACTTAAGAAGGGTGGACACATTTTTTGAGACTTTGAGACTCCACAGAAAGTATTCTTATTCTACTGAGATCCAAAGAAGGTTTTTTAAGTCCGTTCTAGAAAAATTGAGTTACTAGATACGTGGTCATTATATACAAAGTGTAAAGCTCTTTCTTGGGTCTTTTACATTTTTGATGTGTCTGTAGGGTAACATAGGTGCCATACAAGCGAGCAATCATTAAAGTTGAGAAGATAAATGCATTAAAGGTTTTGAGCTTCTATTTTCCATTCAGAATGTGAGACAACCTTCCTAAAACATTTATTTGTCGAGCAGCCTGCTTACAAATGTGAGAAATTTGATTATGTCTTAGATGTAGACACCTATTAATTTTACACATCTTTCGGGATTTATAGTAACTCCATCAATTTCAAAACGTTTTCGATTTGACAGTGTGTTGCAATTAACTTTAAAAATTTCTGCAAAAAATATCCAAAAGGGTGTTATTAATGGTCACTAAAATGTAAATAGTTTTAGATGCAGGTTTGCTGAAGTCGCAAACCTATTTAAAATGATTTTTTGGTGATATATGTGAACTTTCTGAGATAAAACTTCATGAATATTTCATTAATTCACAATTTCAAGTTGAAATTTTTTCATATTATGGGAAGGATCGAAATGGTAGCAGTGGTGATCTTTTATCCTACATACGATCTGAAATTCTACACAGCCATCGAGCTGACTTGGAGTAGTCAAATTATGGTATCAAATCCATGATTATATTTTTGAAGTTCATATAAAAAATGGAAATGGATGATTGCTATGGATTTAGGTCCCCCTCCTGTCAATACTGACCATTTTTACGATGTTTGCCTTCGAATCACATCACTGGTACTCTTGAACAAAAAAGCAGAACTTTCTTTATTCAAGGCAATGTAAATGTAAATGTAAACCCACCAAACAACAATAAGTAAACGCATGATTTTGTCAATTTCCTTTATGTGTTTGGTATATTTAATGTTATTCGTTTTCCAATCTGCTTTAAAGGTGAACCACATATGCTACTTGATGTTATTCTAACTAATTCCACAACAGAATTAATGCATCCTTTTGTATCGACACAGGAATAAGCAACTATCATAACATGATGGTTACAAGTAGACCTACAAAGACTCAATAGACAACAAGTAAAAAGTATGATTTTGTCAATTTCCTTGATGTGTTTGATATGTTTAATGTCATTCGTTCTCCAGCCTGCTCTAAACGTGAACCAAATATGTTATTGATGTTAGTCTAACTAATTAGATTTTGTCTGATGTTTTTCTCAATATTGTCTTGTGACAGCAGGGGTGTGTACTTAGTCCTCTGTTGATCAATCTATTTGTTTCTGATCTGCCTGGTGCATTTGATGACTCTTGTGGACCTGTGAATTTGTATGATGTAAGCTTGTATTGTCTTATGTATGCTGACCATCTTGTTCTTGTATCAGTATCAGCAAAACGTCTGCAACATTCCCTTGACAGGCTACTAGAATATTGCACCGAGTGGAAAATGTCATTTAATTTGAAGAAAAATAAAAACATCATTTTCAACAAAAGTGGCAAAAAGATCAAATCTGGTCCATTTATTTATGATGGATGTGACCTTAAAGTTACCCAACGGCACTGTTATTTGAATATAGAGTTTTGTTATTCATGTTCAATTTTCCCATGCTATAAAGATACTAAAAGACCAAACTAACAAAGCTTTTTTCAAACTGCCACAATACCCAATTAACAACAACATTAAACTTGCTATGAACCTTTTTAAATTCCTTATATTACCCATAGCAAATTATGGCAGTGAAGTTTGGAGTTTTTTCATGAAAGTTCTTCTTCCTAAATACTAAAAATTTAATCATCTTTGTGACAAACCTTCTCCTTATCTACATATTAATTTCTGTAAACAAGCATTAGGTGAACATAGAAAAGGTTGAAATGCAGCTGTCAGAGCTAAATTGGAAAGCTTTCCAGCAATAATTGAATTTATTTGTAACTCAGTAAAATATTGGATACATGTTCAGAACTGTAACCTGAATTCCTTGGTGCACAAATCACTCTTAGAAGCTACATGTTATTATTGAATGGAAATGACTGTTGGGTAAAATATATCAAATAGTACAGAAAAACATGATCCATATTCATCAATTCCAAACCCAACAATGACAGATTCCAGACTTGCCAAAACATTAACATTTATCTTCCAATACCAATGTGAAGAAATAAATTTCACTCCTGACTTGAGACAGGCAGTCACCCAGAAAAGGCAACTGGTGGTTTTAAACCGGTCCTCTCAACCTTAGAAATATTCATCATTAACTGCAAACACTAGTTCTTTTCCAAAATGGATAGGCCTAACCACCCAAAACACAAATTCTATTACTTCTGCCAAAAATGAAAAGACACCTGGTAGGCCTATCACCTTTAGTTTTCCCTACTTGTCAGTCAGCTAAGTTTACAGCAAAAGAGTAAAGTAGGCCTACATCGTTTTTGTGATATTTATGAATCTGGAACATTATAAACACACTCTACCTCCACTATAACTATGAGTCGGAGAACAAAGCCCACAGCAAAGAAATTCTAAATTCTGTGGGAATGAATGATTCCTGGTATAATCTTGGAGGTACAGATGTAGAACATGCCATTGGTAGTTTAAAGAAAAGGCCAGCTTCAATCTATGAATGAGAGACAATGGTCCAAGCTGATTAAAGGGAATGATGACAACTCTCAAAATTTACGTACTTATTACAAATACAAATCTTCTATTGAAATGGAATTCTACTTGCAACAAAACATACCAGTAAAACAAAGAATGAATTTAATCGAGCTGGGAATTAGTGTAGATACTTTGGCTGTTGAAACTTGGGGGGGGGGGACTCGACCAGAACCCCTGTTAAACAATGCAAACTGTGTAACATTGGTGATATTGAAGATAAACTTCTCTTTATCCTGTATTGTAGCAAACTGCAGGTGCACAGGGACAAACTTGACTCAGATTTTCATTATTTACGTGGCATGCAAATAATGTATATCCCCATTTTGCTCAACTGAGTGATGAAAACAAATCCAATTTTATTATGATTATGAGACATGGAAATAGTCAAGTCAGTCATTTGATTACCAGGTTTATGATGCCATATTTGAATACTGTTCTGATATTTTTGATATTAACGTCACACTGGAGTGCACCTGGCTGTCTTTAAGTGATGCTGGTCATTAGTAATCATGTGTACATGTCTATAAGTCGCATGTGACAATGTTATACGAAATTCATGTTGTTTCTGTATTGTGCTGTGTATTTATGCTAATCCTTGGATTAGGGTCATGCCAATTCAGTTCTTCTAAACCTTATGACATAGCCAGTGTGATCAACAGCACATGGGGCTGGCACATGTTACAAAAAATGTTTTATCTTGTCCTAGTCTTCTTGCAAACGGGACTAGCTTTTGCAGTGCCAACCACGTCTAAAGACGATCTACTAAAGTCAAACTAGTCTGAATTATCATTAGTATCTCAGATTGTATTCCTCATAAAAAGACCTTTTATGCAAGCACCAGCATGCGTCTAGTTCCAGAGAAAATATCCCAAATCAACAGCTTTTCTTGGCATGCATAGGGCGCAATGCGCACTTAGAAAAACTGTTGACTTTGTCCCTAAATTTGGCACTTAAAGAGTTAATATCAGGCAAAGCACAGATTTTCCAAATTTTGCTGAATCTACTCACTGTAGGCGTATTATATTTATGGTATGATATGCATATCATATCATATCATATCACTTGATTCATTATTGGGCATAACGCCTGTTAACGGATATGAACAACTAATGTCACGTTCTTACAACTTATGTTTATGTATTTATTTAATAAAAATACGTTTACACCAAAAATAGTTTCCATTACAATCGACACATCGAGCAGTGTGATCCAAAGCAATTAATTAGTATATGGATGTAGATTGTTAGATCACATACAACAGGTCATGGATAGGGACGGCAAATTAAAGATGACCATTGCCAGAGACACATCCGAGCAAGCTAATTCTAACCATAAGGCCTATATTCCATATTTTGATCTGTTTGTAATTATATATGAAACAGCAACCATAAAGTTGGCCTGGAAAAGCAGCATACAACAAACATTAATTAACTTTACTGTATACGATAGCCATATTACAATTTAACGCCTCTTGCTTCATATGTAGGCCTACCTGATTATTTATGAGGTAAAAAGTCACAATGGTCAGTTAGTGTGGTGGTAAGGTCTACCTTTGATGTTGAATTTTAAGTCATGTTATTTTGGCAGGTTCTTATTTGGTTTTTCATCATTTTGGCAACAACAGTTAATCTGGTCTGAACAAGGCATTAACAGATTATACTTCTTACAACAATTTATAGTCATATTTTATCTCCCAATTCTGTTGTGAGACTTAGGTTTGGTGAGGTAAGTTCTGTTACCCAATAAAAATTCTTTAACATGTACAGATATGCCACACAACCAGAAAATAAACGTTTTCCCTAAGTCTAATAGCTCTAAACAAAGGTCTTACCTGGAATTGTATAAAAATAAACTGTTTCAAACATGGATCAAAAAGAGGCTTGTTCACCGAAAGAAAGAGAAACACACTTTCACCATGGCGGTCATAAGGAGGGAGTGGGATACACCAATTTAACAGAAACAAGACATATCAACACTCAGCTGACTAAAAAAAAGGAGGTGACAAATTCTTGTCAATGTCAATGCTCAGTCATATAGGCCTTGGCCTACTGAGCAAACTGGGTTTCACATGGTTTCAAGCACGGGAGGAAGCCTACCAACAGTTAAGCCTACAGAAAATAGTTTATGAAGAGTGAGTGATGCAGCCAAGAAGAAATAAGTATATATGGATGGTGCGGGGAGTTACTATGTATGTGCGCCCTATGAACTAATCTGAAAAGTAGGATGAATGAGTACTATATGGTAGCACACAGAGCAATGATCACATCCCCATGGCAGATTGTGTATCCCTGCCACCAAAGATTACTGAAAGCAGAAGGCAGAGAATCATTGCACTGCATTTTGGGTGGGCGAAGTATGGACTAGTACTACTTGAAAACTGTGCTTTCTTCTTGGCACAGACAGCATGCCATCACTATATAAGATTATCATGGAAAGGTGAAGGGGGCCACTTTTATGGTTTGGCATGAAAAGATGCTGATGTCAAGTCTAAGAGAATCCTATGTCATCCGGAGTGTTTAGTGTCAGTCATCAGTGTATTACACCATCTTGGCTGAAAACAGCACACGTCTATCAACAAATGACCATACAGAAGAAATGAAGCCTTGTTTGCTGGACAGAAATCTCGGTCTAACCATCCTTTAACAACTCTTTTATTGAGGCCCTGGAAAGGGCTGTTCAGTAATTTGTTAACAACCAATACTAGTCATGTTGTTCTGTCACCAACGTCACTATCACAATGTTCACACTCAGTGCTGCTATCACCCAGTCCTACAGCCTAATGAGTGGATCCACTGTACAATGCTACTATCACTCCAGATGTTTTCATAAAATCTTTTGATGAGGATCCCTTTCACATGGACAATCATGACACTGATTCTGGTGACAACAAAAGGCAACAACATCCAAAACCCACACTTGAGAGACACAGTGCAATCCAGATCCAGTCCAAATAGATGCTACTGCACAAGCACACACAAACCACCAGTGCTGATGCCACAGATCCAGCAGGTCATACCACCAGCAACTGGACACAAGACACAAATTGTGAGAATTCAAATACCTTGTCTGATACTGGTAGTTCTATAGATCTGCTTATCATTGGAAGTTCAATAGTAAGTAAACTTCAGAAATAAAATTCTACACATACAGATACCGAAAAATAAAACCCTTCCAGGTGCCATGGACTACATATCACAATGCAAGTGGTCGCCTAAGTGTATCCTGTTTCAAATTGGCTGCAACGATGTAGTCAACAGCATAACAGGCTACTTAATGGAAAAGAAGCATTAGAAGAATTACTGATTATTACCAAGTCAGAGTTAAAGGATTCAAAACTTTTCATATTGGAACTGCTCCCACATTCACTTGACACAACGTGCCAGAGAAGTTTATGTCAAGAGGGTGAATGACTTCAATAGCTGGCTACACAAACATTATGTCACAAAGGTGAATGAATTCAACAACTGGCTTCACAAACAGATTATGGCATCAGTAGTTCCTCAGCCAGGGTTTGGTGGTAATGACAGAAACAATTTCAGAAATGATGGCATTCACCCCACACACAAAGGTACGTGGTGAGAAATTACAAAATTGTATTCAATCAAGCATAACAAGTGAGGAAGTACAGAGAGTACTCCAAGGAGCCAAGCCATAGGGTCCAAATGGAAACTCGCACAGGGAACGCATAGATGCAATACACCAGTTACCAATGGAGAGGCTACATAAAAGCAACAGCAGACAACACCTGCCAATTGCAAGATGGTATGACTGCACGGACAAAAGCCAGGATGTTGCCCTAGTAAGGCATGGAAGCACCCTCTTGCATAGCAAATTACGACCACATAGCAGTGGTGGATATGTGGGGCTCTTCAATCACATGGACTGTAAGCAGACAAGACCTTTTTTGGACAGTAACTGGCAGTTACAGAGTCAACCACCATACCTACCTTATCCAGCCTTGGCTCACAGATATCCCTCCAGTGAATGTGAAATCCCATTCAACTATGCCCAACAGGGCCCTTGGCAACATGAGACTTGCCATATCAGAGACAGCAACTATGTGCAAAACTGTTTGCAAGAAATTGAAAGGAATACATTTTCCTGATAATAGACTGACCGTTGAGTATATTATAAGTTTGATTGCTTCATGATTACTTCACAGACCATTGAAACATTTGTGTCAGTGTGCAAACTGACATAAGCAAAGAAATATGATGACCTGAGGTCCATAATAAATATGACCACCAATCACCGAACTTTTACAAACTTAACGCTATACCTGTCCATTTTTTTCAATTATGACTGTCTATGGACTGTGGACTTATGAAATACAGAAGGATATGAGATCTTTCATTGGAGACGTTGGTAGTAAAGAAAATATCTCTTTTTGGATGATACCTCATGTCAATAAATTGTTAATTAGAAGAGTTTAATTATCAAATATCAAAAGTCTTCCCAAAGGTTTGAAACGAAGAAGAAAAGGTCCAAAACCTCAGAAAAAGAAGTGGTATGACACTGAATGTAAGCAAGTAATGCGAGACATAAAGGATATGTCTATCCTTCTACATTTTAAGCCCTTTGACACTTAACTTTTGACTTCATTTCCATCAAAGCGTCAACAATACAAAAAGCTATTACACTCAAAGAAGCCTGTCTAGCAGACATCTCTTATTAACCAATTGGATAATCTGGAAGAGAGTAATTCCTCTGCTTTTGTGGACCTTGATGATCAGCTCTCAAACAAAAATATACAAAAAATAATACTATTGATACATTTTCATGGTTTGACTGTTTTACTAAGGTATTCAACAGTAAAATGCTTTGTGCATCAATGATCTTGAAAATTTAATACAACAAAATACAGATAAGGTTTTTAATGACCTAAACTTTAGTCTCACAGAGAAAGAAGTAAAGAATACAATCTTTGTGTTAAAAAGGAAGAAAGTTCCTGGTACTGATGGCATTATTAATAAAATGCTTAAAAGTCGTGGATGGATACTAACCCCTTTGCTTACAAAAATATTCAACAAGATGCTTCAAGAGGATCATTTCCTGATGCATGGAAAGTATCCTGACACCAATTCACAAACAGGTGCCGCATCAACCTGATAATTACAGAGTCACTTTTCAAAATTATTCTGTACAGTTTTAAATTCCAGCTTATATACATATCACGAGAAAAAACAATAATATCCCAGTAAATCAAATCAGTTTCCAGAAGAAAAGTAGAACTGCAGATCATATTTTAACTTTGAAAACACTAATAGACATATATATTGAAATGCTGGTGCAAAGAAGTACTTATATGTATGTTTCTTTGCTTTTAAGCTTGCCTTTCACTCTCTGTGGCGGCAAGCCTTAATATATAAGCTGCTGGTAAGTGGTGGATCTAGGAATCTACCATCAGTCCTTGCTTCAATGAACAAGCATGTAAAGTATTGTGTCAAGAGTGATGTGGGAATGACTGACCCTTTTACCTCAAACATTGGGGTGAAAAAGAGGTTGTGTACTTAGCCCAACTCTTTCCAACATGTTTGCATCTGACTTTCCAGAAATATTTAGAGAAAATTGTGGCCCTGCTATATTGTATGATACCCACCTCAATTGTCTTATGTATGCAAATGATTAAGTGTTGGTGTCTGGGTCAGCAAAAGGACTCAAAGTTACACTAAATGAGTTGCAGAATTATTGTAATACCTGGAAGCTTTCAGAAAACTTGTCAAAAACCAACATTATTATTTTCAACAAGCCAGGTGATCTAAAGATACATACTCATTCAAATATGGGGATAATATAATAGAAATCGTTGAACAATACTGGTACTTATGGATTGAATTCTGTGCAGCTGGTAATTTTACTGCTACTATAAATAAACAAAAAGACCTGGCCAACAAAGCTTTATTCAAATTACGGCAGTACGCAGTTAATAAAAACATAACACTTTCAATGAAAATGTGTAACCCTTTTATTCACCCGATACTTTCTTACGGAAGCAAAGCATGGAGTCCCATCTTCCTGAAGGGATTGAACTCAAACAATTTTTATCATTTTTGTGAAAAAGTAGCCATTGAGAAATCTCATGTGGAATTTTGTAAGTATCTGTAGTATAGTTCTCTTTGTACACTGAAAAGCTACAAATGCAGCAGTTAGAGCTGAACTTGGAAGTTATCCACTTCTGATAGAAACAATATGCAAGTCTATGAAATATATGATACACCTGCCAAATACAAAAGAAAACTCATTAACAAGCAAATGTCTACTACAAAATTATTAACTTTATTCCGAGGGTCAAGATTACTGGATAAAACACACCAAAGACATATTATATACTTTGGACATGAAGGAAACTTGTCACAATCTTGGCAGTAATAATGCCAAGCTTACCATGTCATTTCCACAAAAGAACTGTGCCACACTAATGAAACTCAATAGTCTGATCAGATAAATGGTCTGTTTTCAGATCAATCACATAAATTACGCATTTATTGTAAATTCATGACTACTTTTGGCAGGAAACTCTATTTGGCTAAGATAAATGTGAAAAAGTCAAAACTTTATTTAAAATGGGTAGAAGCTCTCACGCTATGGCCATTGAAACTGGGAGATATAGATGGGGAGCCCAGACCATTTATTCACATGAAAGATAACAAAACGTTTAAGATCATGATTAGTAAGACCAACAGGGTCCTAGTGCAGCTGTTAGGCAGCTTTGTTCACTGCCACTGGCAGTTTTGCCGCCAATAGAAGCCAATTACACCAAAGGTAGAAAAAAAAGCATGTCCAACTTGGGGGCTGTCTCCACACTATCCACGGACAGGCTCAGCCCTCATCTGTGCTGCTGTGGTCCACAGGACTGCCTCCCCAGGCAGGGTTATCAGCATGAAAGTGACATTCTTCTGAAACATGGAACCTGGCTTCTCCACCTAAGATGGAGACCGGTCAACCCAATCTGCAACCTGCTCGGCTGAAGCCAATGACTAAAGGGCTTTCACGCACTCAGCAGTGGCAAGAAGTGGCCGTGACTGGGCATCCTTCATTTCCATTGCCAGGCAGGAGAAAGGAGTGCTACCCTCTTCTGCTTTGGAATCCTCACTAGGGAGGTCCAAGCAGTCTAGGTCAAGAATATCCTTGGTTGTGGGGAAATCCTCCAGATCATCCCTTGAGCTGAAAAGGAAGTGCTCAAGGCACTCCTGTTCAGTCTTGGCATCTGGCTGAGGCTCCATCACTGCGGTAACCTAGCTCAGTAGGTGGCCTCTCAGACTCAACACCATACTGAGATTGCAGCTCCTCCCAGGTGTGAAGAGTCTCAGTAGGCTGGGGAGTGACAACTGCCATAACTGCTTGCACCACTTTGGTCGATGAACATGTGAGTCCCATAGTCCCCACTGGGGTAGATTCAAGCGCCAAACCACTCAGGTACACCACTACATCGGCATAGGTCACTGCAGTGGTAAATTCCCAACAGAAGGCTGATCGACCACCTGATCAACCTCTTTTAGGATGTGTTAAGAGTGCAGAGCCTCCAACTCTGCCTGATTGACTCCCATGGTGGGACTAGGCACTCATAGAACCTCTCCCCACACCACTGTTCCACCCTTGGCAAGGGAACCACTGAGGAAGATGAGTGCCTCTCTCCAGCTGGCAATGCACCTAAACTGGGGTTCTAGCATCACACTTCCCTTCGAAAGAAAGAGGAGAGAAAAGGTGGCGGTGCCTCCTCTTCCTCTTCTGCTTCTCCCTCCTATGGTGGGATTGTGAACACTTGTGACTGGTGGAGAGAGGCAGAGGAGAGACTGACCAAGAGGCCTTTATCTCATCCCTCCCAAAAGTAACCGTGATGGCAGAGTCCTGGCCACCAAGAACTATTGTGTGGTCTAAACCCTGGCCCTCATGAAGGAGCCCAAGTTTGAATGCGGCCACCAGAGTGGACTTAGTGGGAGCCACTGCACTAGCCACCTCTGTCTTGGGTGCAGTATACTCAGAAGATGACTCTGCCCTGCCCTCACAAGAGATGCCAGGAATTTGCGCGTGGGCAGGGGAAGTAGGAGCGACCACAGGTTTCCCAGCGGAAAACCTTGCACTCCAACCTATCCAGCCATTTGCCAACTGCAGCAAACAGCACCTCCAGCTTTCCCATTATCATTTGGGCAGTCAGCTCTACCTGCACAGCTGTAGCTTGGACCAGCACGGCACAGGAAGGAAAGCCTGGAGGAGGAGGTGCTGTGGTGAGTGATGATGACGTCACCCTCCCATGGCTACCACCGACTGTCTTCCCACTTTAGTGGTCACTGCCTTAGTGATCACTAAGGTTCCATCCTGCTGTAGAACTACCAATGCATGGTCAGCCATAGAATGTGCAGGGATGTAGAGGGGACCCTCAAACAGGATCTCTCCACTACAGTCCACTTCCAGTTCATGGACTGCCTATCCTTCCCTACAGGGGCCACCATTCAAGGACCAGCTTGAACCTGACTGTGAGGCCTTGTCAAACTAGCTGCCTCTCCCTTAGAGGCCTAGATTCAAGGACAAGCCTCATTTCAAGGACTAGTTTACACCTGACGGTGAGATCAGGGCAAACTGGAAGGTGCTTGGATCTTAGCATCAGCAGTATGTGCCGCAACTCAAGCATCCACAGGCCCTCTCAAGGGACACAACCCTCAGCACATTGGAGCCTTTTTCAAGCTGATCAAATGTCAGCTTGATGGACGTTCTGCCACTGATAGGGAGGCCATCATCAACACATCACACAGACTCTCTCCAGTACAGAACACATCGCTCCTATAAGCATGCAGGAGTGGCATGCGGATGGTCATTCCAAAATGTCATTCTGCGGTGGTTGGCATCCCAATAGACGTCCAACTCAACATCCATATCCTTTTATCCATGGATCTTTCCAATTTCAAACCACTTGGACCAACTTGGCCGCAGATAGGACCAGTTTCTCAGGAAACCTATCAACTACCTCACGATATAAAAAAGAAGCCACAGGAGAACCAAAAGGTAAGAAAATAGTGGGAGCTTCCAACAATACTTGTCCACCAATGATGGACACCATAGCAGGAAACATTTGCTGATGCTTGACAAGACGCATTACTGCCAACAGGAGCACTATGCCATGCCAGAGGGCTTCGACGTCAGTGAGGGCAGCAGCATGTATAAGCATTGGACCCACGGAAATTTTATGGAAACTCTGGCAAAGCACCTAAAGTGCATCAAGACCAGCTTAACATGTGACATGTGGTGTTGTAACGTGTTCTTGCTTCACAGCAAATCTGTACGCTTTCAAAATTGGAATGATTGGTTGGAATAGGAGGCATGCATATTTATTTCCTGCCACAAGTGCATGCCTGGTTGTTTAAGTAACCATAGTCTCACCTGGCAAGATATGGGCTGCAGGATATAAAATTTATGAAGCACTAAATGATTATGACTGGCATTAATCTTTACCAAAGGACACTAATATTATGAGAAAGGTGTATCTGGCCCCGTCTGTGATGTTGATGTGCCCATGCATGCTCCGTGATTGACAGGGAAGAACACAGTGCTTTGTGGCGGGAAATTAATATGCAGATCTCATATTTGGTAGGCTTATTCACCTAATCTGCACAAAATAAAATGCTACAATTTTGGTTTATGGTTCATTGCATACAGCTAGAAGACTACATGGAAAGGAGTATGCATTTGTATTTGTGCAGACTGGAAAGCTTAGTTCCACATAAATTCTGTGTAAACAAACCAATAAAGAAACTATTGCAGCTCAAATGACTGATGACGTAACACACACATGCTTTGACAATAACAGTGCTTTCACAAAAAGCTTCAGTTTATAAGCATGATACTGACCAGGAAAGATCTCTCAAGCATAATGCTGGTGGAAGGGGTTGGGGTAGTCGCATTGAAAGTATAGCAAATGTGCAAATGATCAAGGCTAACAGTACATTCTGTGTGACCGTCTTTTACTGAAAGCTCTTTACCTGAAGATTCTGAATCACTGTAGCAGATTGGGGTTGACTTTGCAGAAAACTGTTCTTGTTAAAAACTGGTGAGAAAATGCTAATTTCAAAATGAAATTTTGCCTTATGAAAATATTTTCTTTCTTTCCACTTCAATTTATTGAATGCTACCAGTACAGATATATTTTTATTTTTTATATTTTCTGCATCAAGATCACAACAGTTTATGTTCATAAGGAAACAGCTGGTTTCACATGAACTCTGTGAACAACAGAAACACAAAGTCACTAAATTGCTAATATGTGTCCGATTGTACTCACAGAGGTTTCTCTGAATTCAGTGCAAACTCCTTTCCAAGTAGTCCTCTTGGATACAGTAATATCACAAACCAGTAAATTGAAGTTGGAGCAGCATCTCTATCTCAGGCTACAATAGTTTTGAAGATAGAACGAAGATTTAAATATCTCAAGTGCCCCTAATTAGCATAATTAATCATGCTATATCTTTTTTTCCATTTGATTGGCAAGTGTCACAAACCTTCATGTCCAAGGTAGCATTTTGTGTCTCTCTATAAAAGTCTTGAAGATATGTTGCTTTTAATATTGTAATTGTCCCTAATTTGCATGCCTTGATCATCATGACAATTCCGTAAAATATGCTCAATTTCATTGAAAGGCCAGCCATCTTGCCAAGTTTGGTATTTTGCGGAAGCACAGTCAAATGATCAACATTGTAAATTAAGATATGCACCTTTAATGTAGGAAGTGACATGGAGGGAAAGTATCAGATTCTTCCAAGTTGTAAACCAAAGGTACATCTTGGTGTGTCTTTGATTCTGACTGTGACTATGACTGTGACTGTGACTGTGACTCCACACAAAGGAGATATTCACTTAATCATTTCAAAGAAAGAAAACAAAAGGAAAAACCAAGGGTTTAGTTGCATTTATTTCGATTCATAAAAAATACATGGAATATATCTTTTGATTTACAAATCCTAGATTTCATTCTTCTCATGAAACCCGTATGTGCAAGTACTTTGAAAAGAAAATCCACAAAGCCCAAACATGGAGACATGATGTGTAGCCTATCTTAAATTTTCACCGGTAAAAAACTTGATTTTTTAATAAAAATAAAACCCGAGTCTCCGGATTTTGCCTGACACATAAACATTGGAATTCAAAACTCTGCACAGGTGCCAAAAAAAAGCCTACTAAAACAATGACACGGATTTACAGGAGCATTGGAAATGCCTTTAACCCTGAAAGCACTGATTTAAGACTGAGTCAACAGCTCTCTTCAGGGCACTTTGCCTGCAATGTGCACAAAGTGTTCTGAGGAAAGCTGTTGACTAAGACTACTTTTTGTTTTAGACTAGGCTGGTACTTGTATGAAAGGTATCTTAATGAGGACTTTGAATCTTTTAACCATTATATGTTTAACGGTACTGAGAAATGACTATAATAGTCATGATTAGCACTTTAATGGTTAATACTTTGCAGTGCATTATTCCAATATGATTTGTGTGAATATCAACGGGTACAATATCATCTACATGCCGTGTAGCATTTAAATACAGCACACTGACAATCTAGCATTTTGGGCACAAGCATGAGAAGCAGATCATGTTTCTGAGACATAAACATGTACATGTATATCCAGTGGACAGACCGCCATTCTTTCAGAGTGGCAGGCTGTACCATGTATAATGACTTACCAAATAAAACACTGTCTGGAACGCTTGTTTTAAACAACCCTGTCAACACTTATGCACACTCACTCTGTTAGATCAGGTTAGTTTGTAGTGGTACTTTTATACATCTTGTTTTCATTTGTGCACTTGTAAATATCATGCATTTTGCATTCATGCAAAGGTTATAGCACTCTACCTTTATGAAAAGAGGTATATGTACCTAGTCTACGAAGATTATAATTATCATCATGATCACCACCACCACATAGAGGCTAGGTCTGGCTGTTTGTGTGGGGCACAACCCCAGGGGATCCTGCCCTGTGGCTGTACAGTGACCTGCCCCTGGAGACTTGTGTTACCACAATGCCAGTGTTACGCTCTATCTTACTGGTCCATGTACTTAACAATGACATGCTGTCATGTAAAGACCAACAATGACCTCCTGTCATGTGAAGACCAACAATGACCTGCTGTCATGTAAAGACTAACACTGACCTGCTGTCATGTAAAGACCAACAATGACCTGCTGTCATGTAAATACTAACAATGACCTGTCATGTAAAGACTAACAATGACCTGCTGTTGTGTAAAGACCAACAATGACCTGCTGTCAGTTACTAGAGTACACGGTCTGCACTGGTCTACTGCACCTATCTATGTATCCACTGCCATCAAGCACAGCATTTAGTGCTGCTGCCAACCAAAAGACTTTTTTCACATTACTCCTTTAGTCCCCCAATGTTAATGATCTGCCGCCTAAAAAACACACAAATTAAGAATGCTTTGATTTGGACTTGAATATGGAAATATGAATGATTAACTTTACTGGACTTGGATGCCACAGCTGTATTACTCATACTTTCTGGGAACAGCTGGTCTCACATTGAATGACCTTTCTTTACATGACAGCTGGTCTCACAAGGAATGAGCTCCTGTCACTACATGACAGCTGGTCTCACAAGGAATTACTTTCTGTCACTACATGACAGCTGGTCTCACAACAATGGACCTTTCACTATACATTATTTTCTTGTTGTCAACATACAGCACTAAAGACAATCTCTGGCAGCTCTCTTCTGCAGGTTATAACTGTACTCCAGACACCCAGGTTATCAACCATCTATTTTTGGACAACCTTGATATTCCACTGATATACATGTGCACATGTGCCATCTAGCATTAACATATACTAACCATCAAACAGAGACTATTCTGCTTGTACCTGTGGAAGTGACAATGAAGACTTGAAGTCCACACCATGTGTTTGGACTCAGCATATGACAGAGGAAGGCTGGCCAGCCAGGCCTCCAGTGTCAGCTATACATGGCTGGAGCATAGGCCTACACAGACAGCAGCATGTATGTACAAGTACCACATACAGACACAGCATGCATGTATATACATATACCACATATAGACACAGCATGCACGTATATACATATACCACATACAGACACAGCATGCAGGTATATACATATACCACATACAGACTCAGCATGCATGTATACACATGTACCACAGACATGGCATGCATGTATATACATATACCACATACAGACACAGCATGCATGTATATACATATACCACATACAGACACAGCATGCATGTATATACATATACCACATACAGACACAGCATGCATACATATACATATACCACATACAGACACAGCATACATGTATATATATATACCACATACAGACTCAGCATGCATGTATATACATATACCACATACAGACACAGCATGCATACATATACATATACATATACCACATACAGACACAGCATGCATGCACATACATGTACCACAGATACAGCAAATTGGCTTTTGAATGGATACCATTTTCAACTGTGTTAACAAATAAGTAGTATGCATTAATGAAGCTACCACAGCAATCAACATAACCAGTCTTCACAAATTGATCTATATACGAAAGAAAATTGAGCATCATATATTTACATGTATGCGACCTAGCTGACCATAATGATACAGTACACTTTATGAGATGTTTGTAAAATGAATATGATCCCATGAGTTAAAAGCAGTGTACTGGAGACTAATACAGCTATGCAGCACAGACTACTACAGTGGGGAACAGTCCCCACAGCCAGGCTGAAGCAACACGGCTGGGTCTTGTTTATCAACAAACTTTGCCGTACCACCAACTACCAGCTACTAGATCTGAACTGTTACTCAAACTTAATTCTAACTGAACACTTGAACTTTTATTTTTACCACCATATAACTCCATCGATGGGACTACAAACATGCAAGATTGTTCTATGTAATTTTTTAGTAACCATGCCAACTTACAGCCAAATGGCTATCGTAATTCTGGAATTATTTTGAAAAATCGTTCAATTTCGACAAGAGTTCTGACTGTATCAGATCACCAGAGCGCACAACATACCAGCAGCCACAGGCTCTATTCAAACCCTGCCCTCCTCCTTTGTTAACCCTTTCCTCCTTGAATTAAGACTGAGTCAACAGCTTTCCTTGACATGAGTTGGGCATTAACCCATGCCGAGGAAAGTTGTTGACCTAAGTCATGTTGTCTTGACAGGTCTCAGCTTCAATTCTCATTCAAATTGTTTTTCATTGCTGTTGAAATCAGTTGAAAACGGTGAAGCAGACGACATTTGACCACCAGCCAGTTTTGGCCAGTTTAAGGGGGAAAGGGTTAAAGTCACAATGTGATGTCGCTGTGACAGAGCCACAATGTGATGTCACTTTGACAGAGCCACAACATGATGTCTGACTGTGACAGAGGCATACTCTGATGTCACTCTGTGACACAACACTGCCAAGTCACTGTGACACAACACTGCCAAGTCACTGTGACACAAACCCTCTGTACCAAGTCACTCCACGACACGCACTGTGCTGAGTATATACTCTGTGGCAGGCACACACTGCTACGTGACTCAAATCAAACAGTGTGCAAAGTCACTTTAACAATTACACTGTGTGCTAATCACATTGGTAAGTCACTTGGACACAGAACAGAATGCCTAGTAATCCACTCGCACACATGTTGTGCTAAGTAAGTCACTCTCTTGCAGTGTCGCTGCACCAAGTAAGTCTGTGACAGATCCACTTCAAAGTCAGCATGGACTCCAGTCAGTGCCACAGAGGGCAGCACTGTGGTCATGGCGCTACTGCAGGCCCTGAGCAAATACCAGCTTTATGATTGGTTACACTGTGTCATGTATAAATAAGTGAAAAGTATCTCCGTAAGTTTCAACCAGATATGGAGCAAATCACAGACTGTTGCTACACATTTGTACATAAAAAATATTTTTAAAAAAACACAGTTTGCAATATTTTCAACTCATCAAGAATTGATCAAATACATGAAGACTAATAAATATACATCACATCACATCCTATCATATTATAGTATGGAGCCAGTGTGGGCTGTGCAAGTATACATGCAGGGTACCTGATGCTTAATTCCCTTTGTCAGCCAATCTGCAGCATAATCCAAAATAATGTTAAATCACCGACTCCACAGCGCTATTGCCACCCTACTCTTATCCAGTATATTGCCATACCTGCTGGCAGTGCCACCTACCTGTCAATTTGTGAGCTGTAGGGTGCTTAATATAAACAAGAAAGTACATCTACATGGAATGATCTGTAATATATCTATATATATATATACCATTTACACTTCTGTTCAGATGTATGGTTTGCGGGCTGAAATAAAAATTTGAGTTTATGAAATTAGCCACATTAGATCTGGCATGTCCAATGTGGGGATCATTGGTACATTGTAACAGACACTACTTTAGAATATATTTTTGTATGCAAATATGAAAATATCCCTTTTGTCCCAACTGGAGGACTGTGACAGCCCTGTGCTCAGCTGACCTCCAAAACATATGTCATGCTTTGCTGGTAGCCCTGTTGTACAGCAACAATGCTGTACATATACCCTGACCTATCGGTCCCAATGCCGATACATGTAATTTGTTAAAAATCAGAAAACAACAGCAACACTACATAGTGAACAAACTTAAAGATCAAATCCAGGTACACTCCTACTAAGTTTCAATAGAATCCAACTTACAGTTTGAGAGAAGTCAAAAACGCAAAAGCAAACAAAACTTGTTCAACAAGAGGCCCATGGACCTAGCGCTCTGCGCAACATACAATCTGATGACCATCACCAAAAATTAATTTCCCAAAATGCATTCCCTCCATGACTCCGTGAAATTAGTCAAGGTGATCCATTTGATGCAATGTTAAACTTAGTGTCCTTTACCACATCCTTGGGCCAGAGTTATCTTATATTTCTTTTCATGAACTCTGCCAACCACACATTTGCCCAAATCAGAAAATAAAAATGTAAATGTATCTTTTTTTATTTCCACCACCCATCAGTAATAGGGCATATATATATACTTTTTTGAAAGTTAATGCAAATGACATGTGTATGTCTTGTGGGACAGTTTCTGTTCAATTTTTCTATCAGCTGGCGCCATGCCAAGGTCTGAAAACATACAACAACACAAAGGGCAGGTATATAGGGAGAATTAATGCTAACGACGCTGAATGTTATGTAGGCTGTTCAGTTCATACAGTTTTGTTATGCAGAAGTGCAAAGCAACGACTCGTGTGTCAAGAGTAATTTTCCCCTCCTACACTTTATTCTTAAGCCTAAAAATATAAGAAAAAAAGGCACACATCATTTTTATTTTTATTCCTCTTTCCTACCCAAAGCTTTTGAAGCAACGATTTGTGAAACGAAAAATAAAATACTTTGACCTTAATGACCTGGGAAAATAGGTTGTCCCCCAAAATTTTACAAAATTTTGATTTTGACCTAATGCATATCTGGTGTAAATTTAGAAGTTCCATATCAATTTATAATCAAAATAATGAATTTAATGTACTTTTCATACCTATGATACCAGTTCCACTTATAACCACCACTGGCGACACCTGGACTCCAAATGTCATAGACTTTTGTATGATATTCAGGTAATGGTATATTGCACAAGTTCAGACATGATGACCATAACAAAGAAAAAAAAAGCATTATCTCAAATGTATTTCCTCTGTGACCTTAAAAAAGTAGGTTGGGGTCACCCAAATTATGCAATATAGAACTTCAATATATGATACACATTCATGGTACGTTTGCCTTCTTTTTTCTCAAAATTTACAATTTACCACCCTTTACTATGTCTTTATTGGTCTTGAAAACTAGGTCAATGTCATTCAACATCTGATCATTGACCCAATGCATATTTGGTGTAAATTAAATGGTTGCATCTCATTTCAAATCAAAATAATGAATTTAATGTACTTTTTACACCTGTGATGTTAGTTTCACCAGTGATGTCCAAGTGACGCCACACATCATACTGTTGTCTGCACAATGTTTCTGTAATGGTATATTGATACATGTTCACATGCAGTGACCATAACAAAAAAAAAACAATTTTTGAAATGTATTCCCTCTGTGACCTTGAGAAAGTAGGTGAACACATTTTGGTGCTTATCTTCTGCAATACCGTAGGTGGTGCCACCAAAACTTTTAGTTTTTTGCCTGATCAACATTCCCACCAAGCTTTCAGATGATTGATGAAAAACTTCTTGCAAAACAGCACTCTCAAAAATTTTCCTACTTTTGGTCCAAAAGCCTGGTGACTAAGACTGCTGGTTCAGACCCAACTGTTCTATGGTCACATAACACATACAGCTGACTGACAAGTCAGTTGAGCTTAAAATGACAATGATGTATTGTCATCCAGGACAACAGACCTTGGCTGTTTTGTCACCAGGATAGCAGACCCAGGATATTTTATCACAAGGATAACAGATCAATCAGGATAACAGAAATGTCCCGATGCAATTTTGAAGCAATTGGCTCAGCAGTTTCTTTGGAGCTTTTTTAATATTTACCACAAAAAAAAAAAAAAACAACAACAAAAAATGAACAAAATAATCAATAAAAATTCCAGGAATCATTGGAGTGTAACCATACAAGGCCTAAAAGTAACATGGGCCTGACTCACAATCTGTGGGTACAGAGCATTGGCAAGATTTTCACATTGTGACCCCTGTATTCCAACTGACCCTCTGACCTTGACCTTACACTCAGATTAAAAATTATTCAAAATGCACGCCCCACATCCAGCTTTCCATATATGGTCTGTCTGTTCAAACTAGAAAATAACTTTAAGAGTTATTCACACACAAAAAACTTGACAAGTACTATATTTGATAATCATTGGGTCATGGTGACCCAGACAGTAGGTCACCAAGTAGAGTTTTACGCACAATGGACCCACAAGCAACTTTGATCTGGAAGCTGAATTTTCTTTGCCATAGATGTCCAAGCTATACCCTGCCATTACAAAACCAACTCTTTCAACTTTACAGGTCTTACAAAAATAGGTCAAGGTCACTAACATTACATAACATATTAGCCTGGATATGATCAATATATAGTACACTAGTATCATATGCAACTAAGATTTTGACCTCCTTCACAATCTCATTAAATATCATAAAGATCTATCACACTTTAAGGATGCTTGAGTGGTCACAAGATTTTCACATTTTGACCCATGTATTACATAATACGGTGGTGGCGCCACCGATATCGAACCCAATCTAGATCTTTCTACACTTGATAAGTCCTGGAAGTTACATAGTGCTTTTCTAAAAACTGTAGACTCTGTCGTGCTTACATGCAAACGTTTACAGACCTATGGTCAGCAGAGCTAAAAAAATCATAAAAAGTCAAAGAAATCACTGGAACATGACCATTTGAACAAGTTTTGTACAGACCCACCAAAGGTACGTCCCCAAGATGGACAAAAGACCAGAAGAGGCCCATGGGCCTGAAGCTTTGATGACACATAATCAGATTACCATCACCAAGAATTCATTTCCTGAAGAGCATTCCCTCCAGGACTTTGAGCAATTAATCAAAGTCATCAATACAATGCAACATCAAACTTTCACATGAACACATTTGCGACACATTTGGTATCATTCCCCTTATTGTTCATTAGCATACTGAATTTAGTGTCCTTGTCTGAAGTGTGAAGTTACGTTGAAAAATAGGTCAAAGTCACACAATATGTTACAAAATATGACCATGGGCCTAATGCATATTTGGTGCAAGTTTTGCAGTTCCATTTCAAGTTATTATGTCATGGACATCACAATAAAATGATTTCTTGATATGCATTCCCATGTGACCTTGAGATGGTAGGTCAAGGTCACTCACATTATGCTATTGGTCTGCAGAGCTAAAAAAACTACACAGCTAACAAAGCAGTTGAAAGTGCCACATAACATGCAGACTGTGACCTGCATCAAAACAAGGCCAGGCCTCCCACATTGTTTTGCTGGACCACCGCAAGTTAAAAACAGTATTGACATTTAACAGATAATGTAACACAACAAGCCATCTCATACCTGTACATGTATCTCACAACTTAGGCACCCAAAACAAACTCACCCAAAACAATAATTAAAACTCCACGGAATGTTTTGTTTTCATTGGATGTGCATTTGCAAAACTGATACGATGCTTTCCACCAATATATACAGCCCACTAAACTTGCTCCCTAATATATACATATATATGTATGTGTATATATATATATATATATATATATATATATATATATATATATATATATATATATATATATATATACATATACATATACATATACATATACATATACATATACATATACATATACATATACATATACATATACATATACATATACATATACATATACATATACATATACATATACATATACATATATATATATATATATGTATGTATACATATACATGTATACACCCTGCATGACAGGGATCTTCTTTTATACATTGCTTTGCTTTGTCGTCTCATTCAAAGCACGGCTGGCCTCTATAAAAATAAAGTATTTTATCACGTCTTTATCACAAGCTCTATTCACTGTTTGTATGTCTACATAGTCTACAGGCCCCTCCCGTGTGGGTGACCTGATCTGCGCCATATCTGCTCCAGTATCTTGTGGCCCTGCCGAGGATAGTGCTGATGTGTGTATTCCATTGGCTTCCTGTGTTTGGGCTTCTCATACATAGCTCGGAAATCAGCTGCTCTCTCCTGAGTGACGGGCCTATAGAGACGATGGAGCAGCTTGGACTTCAAAACAGAATCTCCTGCAAAAACAAAAACAAAAACAGACCTGATTGAAGTGGAGCATCATCTCGAGAAATGTAAATGAAAGTTGACTTGATATTAAAGTGTAGTGCATCATCTCAAGAAACAATAGATGGAAGTTGGCATGGTTGTGCTAGCTAAAATGCATCTTCTCAAAGATGTTCAGGCTGACAGGTTTGAAGTAGCGTATCATCTCAAGAAATATAAGCAAAACTTGACCAGATTATAGTGCATCATCTCATGAAATATTATTAAAAGTTGACCTGATTATAGCAAAGAGGCATCTCTCTGTGATCGGTAATGCTTAACATGACAGGCAATACATGAAGTGTCATGTTCAACATAACTATATGTACGTACATACGTACATGTATGTATGTATGTATGTATGTATGTATGTATGTATGTATGTATGTATGCATGTATGTGTGTTTGTGTATGCATGTAGGTAGGTATGTGTGTATATATGTATGTACATGTATGTATGTGTGTGTATGCATGCATGTTTGTATGTATGTACGTATGTACACTGTGTGTGTGTATATGCATGCATGCATGTATGTATGTGTGTGTATATGCATGCATGTATGTACATGTATGTATGTACATATGTATGTATGCAAGCATGTATGTATATGTGTAACTGCTGCAAAGTCCGACTTGTCAAATCACAATTTGTGCAGCTCTGTGGCTGGTGTTGGGTATTTTTTTTTCTATTTTTGTCTGGTGTCAGGTAATGTTACACATCTCCATGCACTGCCAAAGATACCATGTCCCCCACTAGCCAGCTATGGCCTTTAACTCATTCCACCCTGATGACACTTTTTCCCGCTAATATCTAAATGTCGTCTGCTAATTGTATTTTACTAATTTAGGGATTATTTTTCAATATTTTGGATGAAACTTGCATGGAAGATCATTCCAAATTATATGCCCATGGTCAACAGCTTTCCTTGGCGCGCTCTGAAAGCTGTTGACTCAGTCTTCTATCAGGGTGGAATGAGTTAACACTGCACACCACAATAGATTTGCCCTTAGGGGGCCATATAAACAGAAAAATTAATCCATGTTGAATAAAGTTTAGAGAGGTTGTTCATAAAACCCTATGTGGTCTCTTCTGAGGGTGGTCTTTACAGTGGGTAGCACTGTTAATGTGGACTTCGGCAGCAACTGTGTTGCTATGGTTACCATGGCAAATATAATACCTGTTGGTTGGTCAGAGTAGATGGAGGTGTCCTTGGTAAAGGGGGTCTCTATGTTGTTGAATAGGTCATTGTCATAGGCTGCACCATCAAACGGTTCATTCTGAAAGAAGATCAAGGCACTACAGTGTATTGATTTGATGTCAGCAGTAAACAACTCACTGCCAGCACATGGAAGACGCGGGACTTGTACCAGAAAGGACTTCACAGATCAGACACTTCTAGTGTGAAGTGTTTTGCATACAGTTGGGGTCTAGCATCTCAGACAGTCAGTGTGTAGTGTCTCACATAGAGGCAGTGTGTAGTATTTCATATAGATTCAATGTGTTGTGTCTCAGATACAGTCAGTGTGTAATATTTCAGATAGAGTCAGTACGAAGTGTTTCAGATAGAGTCAGTGTGTAGTGTTTCAGATAGAGTCAGTGTGTAGTGTCTCACATAGAGTCAGTGTGTAGTGTTTCAGATAGAGTCAGTGTGTAGTGTCTCACATAGAGTCAGTGTGTAGTATTTCAGATGGAGTCAGCATGTGGTATTTCACATAGTCATTGTGTAGTATTTCATCTAGATTCAATGTGTAGTGTCTCACATAGAGTCAGTGTGTAGTATTTCATCTAGATTCAATGTCTAGTGTCTCAGATAGAGTCAGTGTGTGATATTTCAGATAGAGTCAGTGTGTGGTGTTTCAGATAGAGTCAGTGTGTAGTGTCTTAGATAGCCAGTGTGTAGTGTTTCACATACAATCATATTTCTACTACCCATCTTTCTACCATAAACAAGACTCATGACCAGGGTATACTCCTCTATGAAAAATGAAAAAACGAAAATGTCTCCCTACGAAGCCAGCTCCATCAAAGGGCACCGTGACCCTCATCACTTGGCTGCCACTTGAGGAAGGTCTTACTGTATAATGTAAGCCTCTTATGTGTGTCATTTTGTATACATACATATTATGTGAATAGCCATTCAATGATGTCCAGCTGATATAGTATTGTATATGTATAGATTAGTTTATCATATGGTTTTCTTTGTTTATTGATTTTACCAATGCATACAATATCGTGTTACTTCATGAATGAGTGATATAGCAAACAAGTCCGCAGTACCACAATGCTATACAAGTTGGTAAAATCAATAAACCAGAAAACCATATGATGATTTTTTTATTCCTGTTCTTAACTTTACCTTCTCTAAACTGGACTATAATAAGGAACTCATTCGTACACGTGAGAATCAGTGGTGCTTTGTGTTTTTGTTGCATCAGGTAGCAATGAAAGAGATAGATGCCAGATTTTGTTTTCCTGGCAGTGTTTTTATTTTTCAGTGAAGAAATATATAGTCCCCCACATCCTCCCCTAGCTGCACAAAATGATCGCTTTTTCAGCTCTCAGTTCATAGTCCTGTGACGCTCATTTTTTCCAAAATTTGCACAGCAGACAACATCTTTGTGTCTTGTTGATCTGCTGCTGATGCCCCCTGGTGGCAGATCGAGACACTTTCAAGAGTGCACAGAGCAGTGTATCAGTGCAGAAACATCACAATCATTCATGTGATATTGTATCAATAATGCACAGTTTTCAACACATCAAATATCTGTATCTATACAGAAATTGTAAAATGCCCCATTATTGCACTAAAATACACTTAACCACAGGATAAATAGCTGTATGAAGAGTCTTCCCGTGATGTGTGACTGCTATGTGTGCGTACCATATTGTATACGTATACACGCCTGTGTGGACAGCTTTCCTGTAACATGCATTCAGCAGATCAGCCGGTAGAGTCCATTACTCCTAAGGTCACTTCTAGGCAGAGTCAACAGCTCTCCTTGGTGCTGTCCAATGTGCCCGAAGAAAGCTGTTGACCTGCACCAATGACTTTGTAAGCACTGACCTGTCAGTGAACCCTTCTATCACATCCCTTTTTATCAGTATTTTGAAGGTGGTGACCATTACAATGATTTATGCTAATTATAACTATTGTCACGACTGACAGTCAAAGTGCTACATGCTGAAGTGCCTCCGGTGCCCTATTCGTCACATATACATGCAGTGCCTGATCCACATACCTGAATGAGTGCCTTCTTGGCGTAACTGACAAAGACCTGCCAGCGTGGCAAATAGTACCTACAAACAGGACAAATACATGTACTTTAATAGTGATGGCATAGCCGACATGACCTGCATACAAACATCTTTCTTGTCAATATTCTGTGTAAACTTTTACCTTTTACAAGATTATACATTTTTCCTTTAAATTTATGGCTAGTTTATAATGTACATATTGGCAATGCCTTAGTTTGATGGCCCATGGCATTATATAATGGCAACAATTAATAGATTTCTGGTTCATCATAGTTATAATCTCTGATAGCAAGAGGGCTGCCTGAACAGCCCATCCTCTGCCGACCTTGACATTCAACCCATAATAACTCTAGTCTAGAGGATGAGGATTTTGGAAAGGGAGTAAAACATGGGGTATTCATTGCAATCCCTAGTGCCTTACATGGTAATCAACAGGAATGCATGCATTAACTATTTAACTGACAAGTACCAAACTTGAAAAATTCATTAAAAATCAGGGATCCAGGGTATCACGACCCAGTGAACGCTTTTTATTAATCCTCCCACAAGCTGCATTTCCATTAAGCTTCAGAACAACCTGAGTGACTGTTTTGTAGAAGTCAAAACTAGGATACCATACAATTCATAACAAAACAGACAAAAAATGGCAGCACCAACTGGTGAACAATTAAGGTTTGGGAGTCCCCAGAAAAGTACCTATGCACTCTCAAATTAAAGCAATTGGTTGAGCAGTTTCTGAGAAGTCTTTTTAAGATTTTGCCAGAAAAAATGAACAAAATAAAAATCATACAAAATCTTAAAATCAATGGAACATGACCAGTTGAATAAACTTGGTAGAGACCCACCCAAGGTACATGTACATGGGAATCCCAATCAAGTTTCATGTGAATCTGGTAGATGGTTTTGGAGAAGTCTAAAAAGTGAATTTCCATTGCAACCCCCATTGACTTACATGGTTATCAATAGGAATGCATGCATTATCTGAAAGGT